>JAWRVZ010000553.1:0-166489 GCA_037043235.1 Rhodeus uyekii
GCCCCGTCATTGCTGCTTGCAGCTATATTTATTATTATTATTATTATTATTATTATTATTCTTCCACCCAGAAGTCAATGGCAGCCCATAGAACCGTAAGTGGGAAAATGATGAAATTTGGCACACTCATAGAGGACAGTCCAATCATTGACCACACCAATTTTGGAGTCTCTACCTCAATCCCTCTAGCGCCACCAACTGTCCAAAGTTACACTTACATTTATGCTAATAACTCTTGAACCATAAGGGCTAGAAACACAATTCTTTTGTCCACTTATTCTTTGGCTCATGCTGATTCGATTGGATCCCATGACGTCATTTCCCTTATGATAATTTGTCCGCCATTTTGAATTTTATGAAAAACCAACTTTTTCAAACTCCTCCTAGACCGTTGGTCCGATTTTCACGAAAATTGAACCACATCATCTCCAGACTATGTAGACAAAAAGTTATGAGAATCAAGTTGATTGGTCAAACCGTTTTTGATAAACATGCAAAAGATTTTGACGAATTTGCCGCAAAAATGCAATTGAGGCTATATCTCCGCAACGCATTTGCGTATTCAGACCAAAATTGGTGTGTGTCATAGTAGTCATGATCTGAGGCTACCTGCAGAGTTTTGGCGCACTGCCCCCTAGTGGTCAGGAGATATAAAAAAGTGAGTTTTTTGCTCGTAACTTCTGAACACTTTGTTCAAAAATCATAAAACTGGTCTCTTTAGATTCAGGGCATCATGCTGAGTCGTGCGATACCAAATTTTCTTATATCTGCCATTTTGGGTGTCGGCCATTTTGAAATTTGTCGTAAAATGCTATATTTTACAAACGCATTGGCGTATCATTACGAAACTCAGTATGTGTCTTTGGGACCTTGATTTGAACCTACACCAAAAGTTTCGGGGCAGCGCCACCTTGTGGTCAAAAGTTATAACACAATTTCCTAAAATGCTAATAACTTTTGATTACATTAAGCTATTTTAAAACAAATGATCTTAATATGTTCCTTGGGTCACACTGAGAACACAGATACCAAATTTGACATAGTTTGCCTAAATTTCATATCCGCCATGTTGTTTTCTTCAAAAACCTACTTTTTCAAACTCCTCCTAGACCGTTTGTCCGATTTTCACCAAAATCGAATCGTATCATCTTCAGACTGTGCTGACAAAAAGTTATGGATTTCGTGTCGATAGACAAAACCGTTTTCGTATACCGCAATTACAAATTTGAGGTAGTGATGACAAAATGACTTTAATGCTTTAAGTCAGTAATGTTTTGTCCAAATAACACCAAACTTTGCAGATTTCATTGTCACATTACTCGGACCCAATTCTAACAATTTGGACACAGCGCCAACTATTGGTCCAAAGCGCTAAACTTTTCATTCAAATTACAGTGTCTGTATTAATGATTTTTCAGCCATTTAGCCTAAAATCATATTAAAATGCATTTAGTTGTTGATTACTTCAATTGCTCTTATGCTGCCGGCCACGTCAATGCCCTGTTTGTGCTTGGCCCCGTCATTGCTGCTTGTTATTAGGGGTTCAAACGCGAAGCGTTGAAAACCTATTGTAATTGTTAGGATTTTTATTATTATTATTATTATTCTTCTGCCGTAATGCGTCTCGTGCAGACCAAACCGTAAGGTCTAGAGACTTGAAACTTTGTCAGATGGTAGGTCTCAATTTGGGGAGAACGTATCAAAATATGACGCAAATCGGGCTATAGGTGGCGCTACAGCGACTACAAACGCGTACATGTTCATAACTCGTAAACCGTTTGTCGTACACTCAAGTGTCTTATATCTCTGGAATCCTTGGCTCAAAACTTAAAAAATGTATATCTCCGATTTCATTTCCGCCTATAAAAATTTTCCGCCATTTTGATTTTTCTGAAAAAAAAATTTTTCGAACTCCTCATAGGCCGTTTGTCCAAATCACGCAAAATTTCACACACATCATCTAGAGACTCTCATGACCAAAAGTTGTCAAAGGAATTTTGATCGGTGATTCACGCTTGCAACAAGACAATAAAACGTTCGCATAAGGCGGAGACACTTTTGCTAAAATTGTAATAGCTCTGGAACGCAAAGAGATAATCTCACCAAACTTCACATAGTCATGTATAAGCTCAATTTGTGGTCACACCAAAAAAACTGCGATGATTGACCACTTGGTGGCGCTATATTGCGAAAAAAACACTCAATCACCTGTACAGGGTCACATGGTAGTCCGATTGACCTGAGACTTGTCATGCACGGTCTTTGTCCAAGGGTCCATGATGGTCTATGAGGACATTGGTGTATCTCAAAAAACATGATCGTCATCGGCCAATGAACTTTGAGCATCAATTAGACTAGCTTAACGAAGGTCGATCGGAACGAAACTCGATGGGCGTGTTTGACTCATGGCCCTAGTGGTCTGTCAGAATTTTGAAGAAAATCGGACACTAGTTGGCGCTAACGAGTTTTTTGCATCTCTACTCACGTGGTGTTTCACGCATCCACAAAATATTGATATCATCTGATAGATCTCCTCATACTGAACAACTTTGCCTCAAGAACCACTGCTGTCAATCAAATTGTTTGCGAAATATTGGAGATTTTTGAAATTTCAGATTTTTCGAACTCGTCATAGGCCGTCAATTTCACTGGCTTGAAAATTCACACGCATCATCTAGGGACACTCAAGGCAAAAAGTTGTCAAAGGATTTTCGATTAGTTAAACCGTTCAGCAGATACAATTTTTCATATATTTCTGATTTGGCCTATTGTGATTAAAATGTCTATATATCTTGTCCAAAAACAAGAAACTTCACAAAACTGTGTAAATGTTCAGAACAAGACATTATGAAGAAACTTGTGAGGTTTCATGTATTTCTGATGCTCGTACGGCTCACAATAAATTATAAACACTCTATATTTTAAAATCTTAGAAAAGCTGTAATACTAGTTTTGTCAACAAGAGAAACGTCACAGAACTGTGAACATGTTAAGAACAAGTCATTTTGAAGAAATGTGTCAGGTCTCATGTATTTCTGATGCTCATAGGGCTCACAATAAATTATAAACCATCTTTATTTTAAAATCTTAGAAAAGTTGTAATACTACTTTTGTCCACAAGAGGCACCATCAGGCTAGAAAATCTTTTTATGTGGAGAACAAGTCAGATTGACATAGACTGACATAAACCGACAGAACAGTTCAGATGTTCAGTTCACAATATTAATATCATTTAATCTTCTCAGTCTGAACATCTTTGAAAGATGTCTATTCATTGTTTGCACAGAGTAGAAACTTCACAGAACTGTGCTCATTAGGAAAACTAGTTAGATTGACAAAAAAAGGTCATAACAGTTCAAATGATATGACGTGTAGTGTTAAACATATCCACATTGTTATCATTTGATAGATCTTCCCATACTGAAAATTTTTTGTAACGTCTATATATCATTTAACCAAAATAGAAACTTCATAAAGCTCTGTTTATGTGGAGAACAAGTCAGATTGACTTAGACTGACATAAACCGACAGAACAGTTCATATGTTCAGTTCACAATGTCAATATCATTTAATCTTCTCATTCTGAACATCTTTGAAAGATGTCTATACATTGTTTACACAAAGTAGAAACTTCACAGAACTTTAGGAGAACTAGTCAGATTGACCACAAACCGTCTTGACAGCTCAGATGGTCTTGCGACGTTTGAACCCCGGTCATTGCTGCTTGCAGCTATATTTAGGGGCCAAGCACCGAAGGTGCGGAGGCACCTATTGTAATCGTTCTCGTTCTTATTAGGGGCCAAGCACCGAAGGTGCGGAGGCACCTATTGTAATCGTTCTCGTTCTTATTAGGGGCCAAGCACCGAAGGTGCGGAGGCACCTATTGTTTTTGTTCCGGTTCTTATTATTATTATTATTATTATTAGGGGCCAAGCACCGAAGGTGCGGAGGCACCTATTGTAATCGTTCTCGTTCTTATTAGGGGCCAAGCACCGAAGGTGCGGAGGCACCTATTGTAATCGTTCTCGTTCTTATTATTCTTCCGCTTCTTCTTCCAACACAAGTCAATGGCAGCCCATAGAACCGTATGCAGGAAAATGATGAAATTTGGCACACTCATAGAGGACAGTCCAGTCATTGACCACACCAATTTTGGAGTCTCTACCTCAATCCCTCTAGCGCCACCAACTGTCCAAAGTTACACTTACATTTATGCTAATAACTCTTGAACCATAAGGGCTAGAAACAAAATTCCTTTGTCCACTGATTCCTTGGCTCAAGCCGATTCGATTGCAACCTATGACGTCATTTTCCGTCATGAAAAATTTTCCGCAATTTTGAATTTTATGAAAAACCTACTTTGTCGAACTCCTCCTAGGCCGTTTGTCTGATTTTCACAAAAATTGAACCACATCATCTCCAGACTATGGAGACAAAAAGTTATGAGAATCAAGTTGATTGGTCAAACCGTTTTTGATAAACATGCGAAAGAGTTTGACGAATTTGCCGCAAAAATGAACTTGAGGCTATATCTCCGCAACGCATTTGCATATTCAGACCAAAATCGGTGTGTGTCATAGTAGTCATAATCTGAGGCTACCTGCAGAGTTTTGGCGTACTGCCCCCTAGTGGTCAGGAGATATAAAGAATTGACTTTTTTGCTTATAACTTCTGAACACTTTGGTCAAAAATCATAAAACTGGTCTCTTTAGATTCAGGGCATCATGCTGAGTCATGCGATACCAAATTTTCTCATATCGGCCATTTTGGGTGTCGGCCATTTTGAAATTTGTCATAAAATGCTATATTTTACAAACGCATTGGCGTATCATTACGAAACTCAATATGTGTCTTTGGGACCTTGATTTGAATCTACACCAAAAGTTTCGGGGCAGCGCCACCTTGTGGTCAAAAGTTATAACAAAATTCCCAAAAATGCTAATAACTTTTGATTACATTAAGCTATTTTAAAACAAATGATCTTATTATGTTCCTTGGGTCACGCCGAGAACACAGATACAAAATTTGATATAGTTTGCCTAAATTTCCTGTCCGCCATGTTGTTTTCTTTAAAAACCTACTTTTTCGAACTCCTCCCAGACCGTTTGTCCGATTTTCACCAAAATTGAATCGTATCATCTTCAGACTATGTTGACAAGAAGTTATGGATTTCGTGTCAATAGACAAAACCGTTTTTGTATACCGCAATCACAAATTTGAGGTAGTGATGACAAAATGACTTTAATGCTCTATGTCAGTAATGTTTTGTCCAAATAACACCAAACTTTGCACATTTCATTGTGACATTACTCGGACCACATTCTAACAATTTGGACACAGCGCCATGTATTGGTCCAAAGCGATAAACTATTAAATAAAATTACAGTGTCTGTATTAATGATTTTTCAGCTATTTAGCCTAAAATCATATTAAAATGCATTTAGTTGTTGATTACTTCAATTGCTCTTATGCTGCCGGCCACGTCAATGCCCTGTTTGTGCTTGGCCCCGTCATTGCTGCTTGTTAGGGGCCAAGCACCGAAGGTGCGGAGGCACCTATTGTAATCGTTCTCGTTCTTATTAGGGGCCAAGCACCGAAGGTGCGGAGGCACCTATTGTTTTTGTTCCGGTTCTTATTATTATTATTATTATTATTATTCTTTTTCTTCTGCCATTGAAGTCTATGACAGCCCATAGAACCGTAAGCGGGAAAATGAAAAAAAGTTGGCACACTCATAAAAGACAGTCCAATCTTTGACCATAGCAAAACTGAAGTCTATAACTCAATCTCTATAGCGCCACCAACTGTCCAAAGTTGCACTCACATTTACGTAAATAACTTTTGAACCGTATGTCCTAGAAACAAAATTCTTTCGTCCACTGATTCCTTGGCTCAAGACGATTCGATTGCACCCTATGACGTCATTTTCCGTCATGAAAATTTTCCCGCCATTTTGAATTTTATGAAAAACCTACTTTTTCGAACTCCTCCTAGGCCGTTCGTCCGATGTTCACAAAAATTGAACCACATCATCTCCAGACAATGTGGACAAAACGATATATAAAGAAAGTTGACTCGCCAAACCGTTTACGAATAACTCGCGAAAGAATCCGAGGTAAAAGTCGCCAAAATGAAATTGTGGCTTTATCTCCGCAATGCATGAGCCTTTTCTGACCAAACTAGGTGTGTATTATGTCAATCATGGTCTGAGGCTACCTGCAGAGTTTTGGCGCTCTGCCCCCTAGTGGTCAGGAGATAATAAAAAACTGACATTTTTGATTAAAACTCCTGAACGCTTTGTCTAAAAATCATGAAACTGCTGTCTTTAGATCCAGTGGGTCATGCCGAGTCCTGTGATACCAAATTTTCCCATATCGGCCATAACAAACACATGACTTTAGTGCTCTGTCAGCAATGGTTTACCCAATTGAAAGCAAACTTTGCATGTGTCAATGTCACCACACTCTCAATGTACCACATGAATTGACACTACAATTTGGTTACAGCGCTGCCTGTTGGTTGAATGTGATAAACCATTAAATCGAATTACTAAAGACCGTATTGTTGATTTTTCAGCCATTTAGACTTAAGTCATATTGAAATGTCTTTAGATTCTTACTGCTGTTGGTCTGATGATGCCAGCCATGTCGGCATGACATTTAATGCCCTCCTTACGCTTGGCCCCGTGATGGCTGCTAGCAGCTATATTTATTATTATTCTTCTTCCACCCAGAAGTCAATGGCAGCCCATAGAACCGTAAGTGGGAAAATGATGAAATTTGGCACACTCATAAAGGACAGTCCACTCATTTACCACACCAATTTTGGAGTCTCTAACTCCATCCCTCTAGCGCCACCAACTGTCCAAAGTTACACTTACATTTATTCTAATAACTCTTGAACCATAAGGGCTAGAAACAAAATTCCTTTGTACACTGATTCCTTGGCTCAAGACGATTCGATTGCACCCTATGACGTCATTTTCCGTCATAAAAATTTCTTCGCAATTTTGAATTTTATGAAAAACCTACTTTGTCGAACTCCTCCTAGGATCTTTGTCCGATTTTTACGAAAATTGAACCACATCATCTCCACACTATCTAGACAAAAAGTTATGAGAATCAAGTTGATTGGTCAAACCGTTTACGAATAATTTGCGAAAGATTTTGACGAATTTGCCGCAAAAATGAACTTGAGGCTATATCTCCGCAACGCATTTGCATATTCTGACCAAAATTGGTGGGTGTCATAGTAGTCATGATCTGAGGCTACCTGCAGAGTTTTGGCGCACTGCCCCCTAGTGGTCAGGAGATATAAAAAATTAACTTTTTTGCTTATAACTTCTGAACACTTTGGTCAAAAATCATAAAACTGGTCTCTTTAGATTCAGGGCATCATGCTGAGTCATGCGATACCAAATTTTCTCATATCGGCCATTTTGGGTGTCGGCCATTTTGAAATTTGTCGTAAAATGCTATATTTTACAAACGCATTGGCGTATCATTACGAAACTCAGTATGTGTCTTTTGGACCTTGATTGGACACTACACCAAAAGTTTTGGGGCAGCGCCACCTTGTGGTCAAAATTTATAACAAAATTTACAAATATGCTAATAACTTTTGATTACATTAAGCTATTTTAAAACAAATGATCTTAATATGTTCCTTGGGTCACGCCGAGAACACAGATATCAAATTTGACATAGTTTGCCTAAATTTCATATCCGCCATGTTGTTTTCTTCAAAAACCTACTTTTTCTAACTACTCCCAGACCCTTTGTCCGATTTTCACCAAAATTGAATCATATCATCTTCAGACTGTGCTGACAAAAAGTTATGGATTTCGTGTCGATAGACAAAACCGTTCTCGTATAGCGCAATTACAAATTTGAGGTAGTGATGACAACATGACTTTAATGCTTTACAACATATTAATACTAAGACTTTATAACACTTTAATACTTTATAACAATTTGGACACAGCGCCATCTATTGGTCCAAAGCGATAAACTTTTCAATCAAATTAAAGTGTCTGTATTAATGATTTTTCAGCCATTTAGCCTAAAATCATTTTAAAATGCATTTAGTTGTTGATTACTGCAATTGGTCTGATGCTGCCTGCCACGTCAATGCCCTGTTTGTGCTTGGCCCCGTCATTATTATTATTATTCTTCTTCTTCTTCCAACACAAGTCAATGGCAGCCCATAGAACCGTATGCAGGAAAATGATGAAATTTGGCACACTCATAAAGGACAGTCCACTCATTTACCACACCAATTTTGGAGTCTCTAACTCCATCCCTCTAGCGCCACCAACTGTCCAAAGATACACTTACATTTATGCTAATAACTCTTGAACCATAAGGGCTAGAAACAAAATTCCTTTGTCCACTGATTCCTTGGCTCAAGCCGATTCGATTGCACCCTATGACGTCATTTTCCGTCATGAAAATTTTTCCGCAATTTTGAATTTTATGAAAAACCTACTTTGTCGAACTCCTCCTAGGCCGTTTGTCTGATTTTCACAAAAATTTAACCACATCATCTCCAGACTATGGAGACAAAAAGTTATGAGAATCAAGTTGATTGGTGAAACCGTTTTTGATAAACATGCGAAAGAGTTCGACGAATTTGCCGCAAAAATGAACTTGAGGCTATATCTCCGCAACGCATTTGCATATTCAGACGAAAATTGGTGTGTGTCATAGTAGTCATAATCTGAGGCTACCTGCAGAGTTTTGGCGCACTGCCCCCTAGTGGTCAGGAGATATAAAAAATTGACTTTTTTGCTTATAACTTCTGAACACTTTGGTCAAAAATTATAAAACTGGTCTCTTTAGATTCAGGGCATCATGCTGAGTCGTGCGATACCAAATTTTCTTATATCGGCCATTTTGGGCGTCGGCCATTTTGAAATTTGTCGTAAAATGCTATATTTTACAAACGCATTGGCGTATCATTACGAAACTCAGTATGTGTCTTTGGGACCGTGATTTGAACCTACACCAAAAGTTTCGGGGCAGCGCCACCTTGTGGTCAAAAGTTATAACACAATTTCCTAAAATGCTAATAACTTTTGATTACATTAAGCTATTTTAAAACAAATGATCTTAATATGTTCCTTGGGTCACACCGAGAACACAGATACCAAATTTGACATAGTTTGCCTAAATTTCATATCCGCCATGTTGTTTCATTCAAAAACCTTCTTTTTCAAACTCCTCCCAGACCGTTTGTCCGATTTTCACCAAAATCGAATCGTATCATCTTCCGACTGTGCTGACAAAAAGTTATGGATTTCGTGTCGATAGACAAAACCGTTTTCGTATACCGCAATTACAAATTTGAGGTAGTGATGACAAAATGACTTTAATGCTTTAAGTCAGTAATGTTTTGTCCAAATAACACCAAACTTATGCTGCCGGCCACGTCAATGCCCTGTTTGTGCTTGGCCCCGTCATTGCTGCTTGTTATTAGGGGCCAAGCACCGAAGGTGCGGAGGCACCTATTGTAATCGTTCTCGTTCTTATTATTATTATTATTCTTCTTCTTCTTCCAACACAAGTCAATGGCAGCCCATAGAACCGTAAGTGGGAAAATGATGAAATTTGGCACACACATAGAGGACAGTCCAATCATTAACCACACCAATTTTGGAGTCTCTACCTCAATCCCTCTAGCGCCACCAACTGTCCAAATTTACACTTACATTTATGCTAATAACTCTTGAACCATAAGGGCTAGAAACAAAATTCCTTTGTCCACTGATTCCTTGGCTCAAGCCGATTCGATTGCACCCTATGACGTCATTTTCCGTCATGAAAATTTTTCTGCAATTTTGAATTTTATGAAAAACAAACTTTTTCGAACTCCTCCTAGGCCGTTGGTCCGATTTTCACGAAAATTGAACCACATCATCTCCAGACTATGAAGACAAAAAGTTATGAGAATCAAGTTGATTGGTCATTCCGTTTTTGATAAACTTGCGAAAGAGTTCGACGAATTTGCCGCAAAAATGAACTTGAGGCTATATCTCCGCAACGCATTTGCGTATTCAGACCAAAATTGGTGTGTGTCATAGTAGTCATAATCTGAGGCTACCTGCCGAGTTTTGGCGCACTGTCCCCTAGTGGTCAGGAGATATAAAAAAGTGACTTTTTTGCTTATAACTTCTGAACACTTTGGTCAAAAATCATAAAACTGGTCTCTTTAGATTCAGGGCATCATGCTGAGTCGTGCGATACCAAATTTTCTTATATCGGCCATTTTGGGTGTCGGCCATTTTGAAATTTGTCGTAAAATGCTATATTTAACAAACGCATTGGCATATCATTACGAAACTTAGTATGTGGCTTTGGGACCTTGATTTGACACTACACCAAAAGTTTCGGGGCAGCGCCACCTTGTGGTCAAAAGTTATAACACAATTTCCTAAAATGCTAATAACTTTTGATTACATTAAGCTATTTTAAAACAAATGATCTTAATATGTTCCTTGGGTCACACCGAGAACACAGATACCAAATTTGACATAGTTTGCCTAAATTTCATATCCGCCATGTTGTTTCATTCAAAAACCTACTTTTTCAAACTCCTCCTAGACCGTTTGTCCGATTTTCACCAAAATCGAATTGTATCATCTTCAGACTGTGCTGACAAAAAGTTATGGATTTCGTGTCGATAGACAAAACCGTTTTCGTATACCGCAATTACAAATTTGAGGTAGTGATGACAAAATGACTTTAATGCTTTAAGTCAGTAATGTTTTGTCCAAATAACACCAAACTTTGCACATTTCATTTTGACATTACTCGAACCACATTCTAACAATTTGGACACGGCGCCATCTATTGGTCCAAAGCGATAAACTATTAAATCAAATTACAGTGTCTGTATTAATGATTTTTCAGCCATTTAGCCTAAAATCATTTTAAAATGCATTTACTGCAATTGGTCTTTTGCTGCCAGCCACATCAATGCCCTGTTTGTGCTTGGCCCCGTCATTGCTGCTTGCAGCTATATTTATTATTCTTCTTCCACCCAGAAGTCAATGGCAGCCCATAGAACCGTAAGTGGGAAAATGATGAAATTTGGCACACACATAGAGGACAGTCCAATCATTGACCACACCAATTTTGGAGTCTCTACCTCAATCCCTCTAGCGCCACCAACTGTCCAAAGTTACACTTACATTTATGCTAATAACTCTTGAACCATAAGGGCTAGAAACAAAATTCCTTTGTCCACTGATTCCTTGGCTCAAGCCGATTCGATTGCACCCTATGACGTCATTTTCCGTCATGAAAATGTTCCGCAATTTTGAATTTTATGAAAAACCTACTTTGTCGAACTCCTCCTAGACGGTTTGTCTGATTTTCACAAAAATTGAACCACATCATCTCCAGACTATGGAGACAAAAAGTTATGAGAATCAAGTTGATTGGTCAAACCGTTTTTGATAAACATGCGGAAGAGTTCGACGAATTTGCCGCAAAAATGAACTTGAGGCTATATCTCCGCAAGGCATTTGCGTATTCAGACCAAAATTGGTGTGTGTCATAGTAGTCATAATCTGAGGCTACCTGCAGAGTTTTGGCGCACTGCCCCCTAGTGGTCAGGAGATATAAAAAATTGACTTTTTTGCTTATAACTTCTGAACACTTTGGTCAAAAATCATAAAACTGGTCTCTTTAGATTCAGGGCATCATGCTGAGTCGTGCGATACCAAATTTTCTTATATCGGCCATTTTGGGCGTCGGCCATTTTGAAATTTGTCGTAAAATGCTATATTTTACAAACGCATTGGCGTATCATTACGAAACTCAGTATGTGTCTTTGGGACCTTGAGTTGAACCTACACCAAAAGTTTCGGGGCAGCGCCACCTTGTGGTCAAAAGTTATAATAGAATTTCCTAAAATGCTAATAACTTTTGATTACATTAAGCTATTTTAAAACAAATGATCTTAATATGTTCCTTGGGTCACACCGAGAAGACAGATACCAAATTTGACATAGTTTGCCTAAATTTCATATCCGCCATGTTGTTTCATTCAAAAACCTACTTTTTCAAACTCCTCCTAGACCGTTTGTCCGATTTTCACCAAAATCGAATCGTATCATCTTCAGACTGTGCTGACAAAAAGTTATGGATTTCGTGTCGATAGACAAAACCGTTTTCGTATACCGCAATTACAAATTTGAGGTAGTGATGAGAAAATGACTTTAATGCTCTATGTCAGTAATGTTTTGTCCAAATAACACCAAACTTTGCACATTTCATTGTGACATTACTCGGACCACATTCTAACAATTTGGACACAGCGCCATCTATTGGTCCAAAGCGATAAACTATTAAATCAAATTATAGTGTCTGTATTAATGATTTTTCAGCCATTTAGCCTAAAATCATATTAAAATGCATTTAGTTGTTGATTACTTCAATTGCTCTTATGCTGCCGGCCACGTCAATGCCCTGTTTGTGCTTGGCCCCGTCATTGCTGCTTGCAGCTATATTTATTATTATTATTCTTCCACCCAGAAGTCAATGGCAGCCCATAGAACCGTATGCAGGAAAATGATGAAATTTGGCACACACATAGAAGACAGTACAGTCATTGACCACACCAATTTTGGAGTCTCTACCTCAATCCCTCTAGCGCCACCAACTGTCCAAAGTTACACTTACATTTATGCTAATAACTCTTGAACCATAAGGGCTAGAAACAAAATTCCTTTGTCCACTGATTCCTTGGCTCAAGCCGATTCGATTGCACCCTATGACGTCATTTTCCGTCATGAAAATTTTTCCGCAATATTGAATTTTATGAAAAACCTACTTTGTCAAACTCCTCCTAGGCCTTTTGTCTGATTCTCACAAAAATTGAACCACATCATCTCCAGATTATGGAGACAAAAAGTTATGAGAATCAAGTTGATTGGTAATTCCGTTTTTGATAAACTTGCGAAAGAGTTCGACGAATTTGACCCAAAAATTAACTTGAGGCTATATCTCCGCAACGCATTTGCGTATTCAGACCAAAATTGGTGTGTGTCATAGTAGTCATAATCTGAGGCTACCTGCAGAGTTTTGGCGCACTGCCCCCTAGTGGTCAGGAGATATAAAAAATTGACTTTTTTGCTTATAACTTCTGAACACTTTGGTCAAAAATCATAAAACTGCTCTCTTTAGATTCAGGGCATCATGCTGAGTCATGCAATACCAAATTTTCTTATATCGGCCATTTTGGGTGTCGGCCATTTTGAAATTTGTCGTAAAATGCTATATTTTACAAACGCATTGGCGTATCATTACGAAACTCAATATGTGTCTTTGGGACCTTGATTTGAATCTACACCAAAAGTTTCGGGGCAGCGCCACCTTGTGGTCAAAAGTTATAACAAAATTTACAAAAATGCTAATAACTTTTGATTACATTAAGCTATTTTAAAAGAAATGATCTTATTATGTTCCTTGGGTCACACCGAGAACACAGATACCAAATTGGACATAGTTTGCCTAAATTTCCTGTCCGCCATGTTGTTTTCTTCAAAAACCTACTTTTTCTAACTCCTCCCAGACCGTTTGTCCGATTTTCACCAAAATCAAATCGTATCATCTTCAGACAGTGTTGACAAAAAGTTATGGATTTCGTGTCAATAGACAAAACCGTTTTCGTATACCACAATTACAAATTTGAGGTAGTGATGAGAAAATGACTTTAATGCTCTATGTCAGTAATGTTTTGTCCAAATAACACCAAACTTTGCACATTTCATTGTGACATTACTCGGACCACATTCTAACAATTTGGACACAGCGCCATCTATTGGTCCAAAGCAATAAACTATTAAATCAAATTACAGTGTCTGTATTAATGATTTTTAGTCATTTAGCCTAAAATCATATTAAAATGCATTTAGTTGTTGATTACTTCAATTGCTCTTATGCTGCCGGCCACGTCAATGCCCTGTTTGTGCTTGGCCCCGTCATTGCTGCTTGTTAGGGGCCAAGCACCGAAGGTGCGGAGGCACCTATTGTTTTTGTTCCGGTTCTTCTTATTATTAGGGGCCAAGCACCGAAGGTGCGGAGGCACCTATTGTATCCGTTCTCGTTCTTATTATTATTATTCTTCCGCTTCTTCTTCTTCTTCCACCCACAAGTCAATGGCAGCCCATAGAACCGTATGCGGGAAAATGATGAAATTTGGCACACTCATAGAGGACAGTCCAATCATTGACCACACCAATTTTGGAGTCTCTAAATCAATCCCTCTAGCGCCACCAACTGTCCAAATTTACACTTACATTTATGCTAATAACTCTTGAACCATAAGGGCTAGAAACAAAATTCCTTTGTCCACTGATTCCTTGGCTCAAGCCGATTCGATTGCACCCTATGACGTCATTTTCCGTCATGAAAATTTTTCCGCAATTTTGAATTTTATGAAAAACAAACTTTTTCGAACTCCTCCCAGGCCGTTGGTCCGATTTTCACGAAAAATGAACCACATCATCTCCAGACTATGAAGACAAAAAGTTATGAGAATCAAGTTGATTGGTCATTCCGTTTTTGATAAACTTGCGAAAGAGTTCGACGAATTTGCCGCAAAAATGAACTTGAGGCTATATCTCCGCAACGCATTTGCGTATTCAGACCAAAATTGGTGTGTGTCATAGTAGTCATGATCTGAGGCTACCTGCAGAGTTTTGGCGCACTGCCCCCTAGTGGTCAGGAGATATAAAAAATTGACTTTTCTGCTTATAACTTCTGAACACTTTGGTCAAAAATCATAAAACTGCTCTCTTTAGATTCAGGGCATCATGCTGAGTCATGCGATACCAAATTTTCTTATATCGGCCATTTTGGGCGTCGGCCATTTTGAAATTTGTCATAAAATGTTCTATTTAACAAACGCATTGGCATATCATTACGAAACTTAGTATGTGGCTTTGGGACCTTGATTTGACTCTACACCAAAAGTTTTGGGGCAGCGCCACCTTGTGGTCAAAAGTTATAACAACATTTACAAAAATGCTAATAACTTTTGATTACATTAAGCTATTTTAAAACAAATTGTCTCAATATGTTCCTTGGGTCATGCCGAGAACACAGATACCAAATTTGATATATTTAGCCTAAACTTCCTGTCCGCCATGTTGTTTCATTCAAAAACCTACTTTTTCGAACTCCTCCCAGACCATTTGTCCGATTTTCACCAAAATTGAATCGTATCATCTTCAGACTGTGCTGACAAAAAGTTATGGATTTCGTGTCGATAGACAAAACCGTTTTCGTATACCGCAATTACAAATTTGAGGTAGTGATGACAAAATGACTAATGCTTAATAACACATTAATACTAACATTTTATAACTCCTTATAACTCTTTAATACTAACACTTTATAACACTTTATAACAATTTGGACAGAGAGCCAACTATTGGTCCAAAGTGATAAACTTTTAAATCAAAATACAGTGTCTGTATTAATGATTTTTCAGCCATTTAGCCTAAAATCTTTTAAAATGCATTTAGTTTATTACTGCCATTGGTCTTTTTCTGCCAGCCACGTCAGCATGCCATTTAATGCCCTGTTTGTGCTTGGCCCCGTCATTGCTGCTTGCAGCTATATTTATTATTATTATTATTCTTCCACCCAGAAGTCAATGGCAGCCCATAGAACCGTAAGTGGGAAAATGATGAAATTTGGCACACTCATAGAGGACAGTCCAATCATTGACCACACCAATTTTGGAGTCTCTACCTCAATCCCTCTAGCGCCACCAACTGTCCAAAGTTACACTTACATTTATGCTAATAACTCTTGAACCATAAGGGCTAGAAACACAATTCTTTTGTCCACTTATTCTTTGGCTCATGCTGATTCGATTGGATCCCATGACGTCATTTCCCTTATGATAATTTGTCCGCCATTTTGAATTTTATGAAAAACCAACTTTTTCAAACTCCTCCTAGACCGTTGGTCCGATTTTCACGAAAATTGAACCACATCATCTCCAGACTATGTAGACAAAAAGTTATGAGAATCAAGTTGATTGGTCAAACCGTTTTTGATAAACATGCAAAAGATTTTGACGAATTTGCCGCAAAAATGCAATTGAGGCTATATCTCCGCAACGCATTTGCGTATTCAGACCAAAATTGGTGTGTGTCATAGTAGTCATGATCTGAGGCTACCTGCAGAGTTTTGGCGCACTGCCCCCTAGTGGTCAGGAGATATAAAAAAGTGAGTTTTTTGCTCGTAACTTCTGAACACTTTGTTCAAAAATCATAAAACTGGTCTCTTTAGATTCAGGGCATCATGCTGAGTCGTGCGATACCAAATTTTCTTATATCTGCCATTTTGGGTGTCGGCCATTTTGAAATTTGTCGTAAAATGCTATATTTTACAAACGCATTGGCGTATCATTACGAAACTCAGTATGTGTCTTTGGGACCTTGATTTGAACCTACACCAAAAGTTTCGGGGCAGCGCCACCTTGTGGTCAAAAGTTATAACACAATTTCCTAAAATGCTAATAACTTTTGATTACATTAAGCTATTTTAAAACAAATGATCTTAATATGTTCCTTGGGTCACACTGAGAACACAGATACCAAATTTGACATAGTTTGCCTAAATTTCATATCCGCCATGTTGTTTTCTTCAAAAACCTACTTTTTCAAACTCCTCCTAGACCGTTTGTCCGATTTTCACCAAAATCGAATCGTATCATCTTCAGACTGTGCTGACAAAAAGTTATGGATTTCGTGTCGATAGACAAAACCGTTTTCGTATACCGCAATTACAAATTTGAGGTAGTGATGACAAAATGACTTTAATGCTTTAAGTCAGTAATGTTTTGTCCAAATAACACCAAACTTTGCAGATTTCATTGTCACATTACTCGGACCCAATTCTAACAATTTGGACACAGCGCCAACTATTGGTCCAAAGCGCTAAACTTTTCATTCAAATTACAGTGTCTGTATTAATGATTTTTCAGCCATTTAGCCTAAAATCATATTAAAATGCATTTAGTTGTTGATTACTTCAATTGCTCTTATGCTGCCGGCCACGTCAATGCCCTGTTTGTGCTTGGCCCCGTCATTGCTGCTTGTTATTAGGGGTTCAAACGCGAAGCGTTGAAAACCTATTGTAATTGTTAGGATTTTTATTATTATTATTATTATTCTTCTGCCGTAATGCGTCTCGTGCAGACCAAACCGTAAGGTCTAGAGACTTGAAACTTTGTCAGATGGTAGGTCTCAATTTGGGGAGAACGTATCAAAATATGACGCAAATCGGGCTATAGGTGGCGCTACAGCGACTACAAACGCGTACATGTTCATAACTCGTAAACCGTTTGTCGTACACTCAAGTGTCTTATATCTCTGGAATCCTTGGCTCAAAACTTAAAAAATGTATATCTCCGATTTCATTTCCGCCTATAAAAATTTTCCGCCATTTTGATTTTTCTGAAAAAAAAATTTTTCGAACTCCTCATAGGCCGTTTGTCCAAATCACGCAAAATTTCACACACATCATCTAGAGACTCTCATGACCAAAAGTTGTCAAAGGAATTTTGATCGGTGATTCACGCTTGCAACAAGACAATAAAACGTTCGCATAAGGCGGAGACACTTTTGCTAAAATTGTAATAGCTCTGGAACGCAAAGAGATAATCTCACCAAACTTCACATAGTCATGTATAAGCTCAATTTGTGGTCACACCAAAAAAACTGCGATGATTGACCACTTGGTGGCGCTATATTGCGAAAAAAACACTCAATCACCTGTACAGGGTCACATGGTAGTCCGATTGACCTGAGACTTGTCATGCACGGTCTTTGTCCAAGGGTCCATGATGGTCTATGAGGACATTGGTGTATCTCAAAAAACATGATCGTCATCGGCCAATGAACTTTGAGCATCAATTAGACTAGCTTAACGAAGGTCGATCGGAACGAAACTCGATGGGCGTGTTTGACTCATGGCCCTAGTGGTCTGTCAGAATTTTGAAGAAAATCGGACACTAGTTGGCGCTAACGAGTTTTTTGCATCTCTACTCACGTGGTGTTTCACGCATCCACAAAATATTGATATCATCTGATAGATCTCCTCATACTGAACAACTTTGCCTCAAGAACCACTGCTGTCAATCAAATTGTTTGCGAAATATTGGAGATTTTTGAAATTTCAGATTTTTCGAACTCGTCATAGGCCGTCAATTTCACTGGCTTGAAAATTCACACGCATCATCTAGGGACACTCAAGGCAAAAAGTTGTCAAAGGATTTTCGATTAGTTAAACCGTTCAGCAGATACAATTTTTCATATATTTCTGATTTGGCCTATTGTGATTAAAATGTCTATATATCTTGTCCAAAAACAAGAAACTTCACAAAACTGTGTAAATGTTCAGAACAAGACATTATGAAGAAACTTGTGAGGTTTCATGTATTTCTGATGCTCGTACGGCTCACAATAAATTATAAACACTCTATATTTTAAAATCTTAGAAAAGCTGTAATACTAGTTTTGTCAACAAGAGAAACGTCACAGAACTGTGAACATGTTAAGAACAAGTCATTTTGAAGAAATGTGTCAGGTCTCATGTATTTCTGATGCTCATAGGGCTCACAATAAATTATAAACCATCTTTATTTTAAAATCTTAGAAAAGTTGTAATACTACTTTTGTCCACAAGAGGCACCATCAGGCTAGAAAATCTTTTTATGTGGAGAACAAGTCAGATTGACATAGACTGACATAAACCGACAGAACAGTTCAGATGTTCAGTTCACAATATTAATATCATTTAATCTTCTCAGTCTGAACATCTTTGAAAGATGTCTATTCATTGTTTGCACAGAGTAGAAACTTCACAGAACTGTGCTCATTAGGAAAACTAGTTAGATTGACAAAAAAAGGTCATAACAGTTCAAATGATATGACGTGTAGTGTTAAACATATCCACATTGTTATCATTTGATAGATCTTCCCATACTGAAAATTTTTTGTAACGTCTATATATCATTTAACCAAAATAGAAACTTCATAAAGCTCTGTTTATGTGGAGAACAAGTCAGATTGACTTAGACTGACATAAACCGACAGAACAGTTCATATGTTCAGTTCACAATGTCAATATCATTTAATCTTCTCATTCTGAACATCTTTGAAAGATGTCTATACATTGTTTACACAAAGTAGAAACTTCACAGAACTTTAGGAGAACTAGTCAGATTGACCACAAACCGTCTTGACAGCTCAGATGGTCTTGCGACGTTTGAACCCCGGTCATTGCTGCTTGCAGCTATATTTAGGGGCCAAGCACCGAAGGTGCGGAGGCACCTATTGTAATCGTTCTCGTTCTTATTAGGGGCCAAGCACCGAAGGTGCGGAGGCACCTATTGTAATCGTTCTCGTTCTTATTAGGGGCCAAGCACCGAAGGTGCGGAGGCACCTATTGTTTTTGTTCCGGTTCTTATTATTATTATTATTATTATTAGGGGCCAAGCACCGAAGGTGCGGAGGCACCTATTGTAATCGTTCTCGTTCTTATTAGGGGCCAAGCACCGAAGGTGCGGAGGCACCTATTGTAATCGTTCTCGTTCTTATTATTCTTCCGCTTCTTCTTCCAACACAAGTCAATGGCAGCCCATAGAACCGTATGCAGGAAAATGATGAAATTTGGCACACTCATAGAGGACAGTCCAGTCATTGACCACACCAATTTTGGAGTCTCTACCTCAATCCCTCTAGCGCCACCAACTGTCCAAAGTTACACTTACATTTATGCTAATAACTCTTGAACCATAAGGGCTAGAAACAAAATTCCTTTGTCCACTGATTCCTTGGCTCAAGCCGATTCGATTGCAACCTATGACGTCATTTTCCGTCATGAAAATTTTTCCGCAATTTTGAATTTTATGAAAAACCTACTTTGTCGAACTCCTCCTAGGCCGTTTGTCTGATTTTCACAAAAATTGAACCACATCATCTCCAGACTATGGAGACAAAAAGTTATGAGAATCAAGTTGATTGGTCAAACCGTTTTTGATAAACATGCGAAAGAGTTTGACGAATTTGCCGCAAAAATGAACTTGAGGCTATATCTCCGCAACGCATTTGCATATTCAGACCAAAATCGGTGTGTGTCATAGTAGTCATAATCTGAGGCTACCTGCAGAGTTTTGGCGTACTGCCCCCTAGTGGTCAGGAGATATAAAGAATTGACTTTTTTGCTTATAACTTCTGAACACTTTGGTCAAAAATCATAAAACTGGTCTCTTTAGATTCAGGGCATCATGCTGAGTCATGCGATACCAAATTTTCTCATATCGGCCATTTTGGGTGTCGGCCATTTTGAAATTTGTCATAAAATGCTATATTTTACAAACGCATTGGCGTATCATTACGAAACTCAATATGTGTCTTTGGGACCTTGATTTGAATCTACACCAAAAGTTTCGGGGCAGCGCCACCTTGTGGTCAAAAGTTATAACAAAATTCCCAAAAATGCTAATAACTTTTGATTACATTAAGCTATTTTAAAACAAATGATCTTATTATGTTCCTTGGGTCACGCCGAGAACACAGATACAAAATTTGATATAGTTTGCCTAAATTTCCTGTCCGCCATGTTGTTTTCTTTAAAAACCTACTTTTTCGAACTCCTCCCAGACCGTTTGTCCGATTTTCACCAAAATTGAATCGTATCATCTTCAGACTATGTTGACAAGAAGTTATGGATTTCGTGTCAATAGACAAAACCGTTTTTGTATACCGCAATCACAAATTTGAGGTAGTGATGACAAAATGACTTTAATGCTCTATGTCAGTAATGTTTTGTCCAAATAACACCAAACTTTGCACATTTCATTGTGACATTACTCGGACCACATTCTAACAATTTGGACACAGCGCCATGTATTGGTCCAAAGCGATAAACTATTAAATAAAATTACAGTGTCTGTATTAATGATTTTTCAGCTATTTAGCCTAAAATCATATTAAAATGCATTTAGTTGTTGATTACTTCAATTGCTCTTATGCTGCCGGCCACGTCAATGCCCTGTTTGTGCTTGGCCCCGTCATTGCTGCTTGTTAGGGGCCAAGCACCGAAGGTGCGGAGGCACCTATTGTAATCGTTCTCGTTCTTATTATTATTATTCTTCTTCCACCCAGAAGTCAATGGCAGCCCATAGAACCGTAAGTGGGAAAATGATGAAATTTGGCACACTCATAAAGGACAGTCCACTCATTTACCACACCAATTTTGGAGTCTCTAACTCCATCCCTCTAGCGCCACCAACTGTCCAAAGTTACACTTACATTTATTCTAATAACTCTTGAACCATAAGGGCTAGAAACAAAATTCCTTTGTACACTGATTCCTTGGCTCAAGACGATTCGATTGCACCCTATGACGTCATTTTCCGTCATGAAAATTTCTTCGCAATTTTGAATTTTATGAAAAACCTACTTTGTCGAACTCCTCCTAGGATCTTTGTCCGATTTTTACGAAAATTGAACCACATCATCTCCACACTATCTAGACAAAAAGTTATGAGAATCAAGTTGATTGGTCAAACCGTTTACGAATAATTTGCGAAAGATTTTGACGAATTTGCCGCAAAAATGAACTTGAGGCTATATCTCCGCAACGCATTTGCATATTCTGACCAAAATTGGTGGGTGTCATAGTAGTCATGATCTGAGGCTACCTGCAGAGTTTTGGCGCACTGCCCCCTAGTGGTCAGGAGATATAAAAAATTAACTTTTTTGCTTATAACTTCTGAACACTTTGGTCAAAAATCATAAAACTGGTCTCTTTAGATTCAGGGCATCATGCTGAGTCATGCGATACCAAATTTTCTCATATCGGCCATTTTGGGTGTCGGCCATTTTGAAATTTGTCGTAAAATGCTATATTTTACAAACGCATTGGCGTATCATTACGAAACTCAGTATGTGTCTTTTGGACCTTGATTGGACACTACACCAAAAGTTTTGGGGCAGCGCCACCTTGTGGTCAAAATTTATAACAAAATTTACAAATATGCTAATAACTTTTGATTACATTAAGCTATTTTAAAACAAATGATCTTAATATGTTCCTTGGGTCACGCCGAGAACACAGATATCAAATTTGACATAGTTTGCCTAAATTTCATATCCGCCATGTTGTTTTCTTCAAAAACCTACTTTTTCTAACTACTCCCAGACCCTTTGTCCGATTTTCACCAAAATTGAATCATATCATCTTCAGACTGTGCTGACAAAAAGTTATGGATTTCGTGTCGATAGACAAAACCGTTCTCGTATAGCGCAATTACAAATTTGAGGTAGTGATGACAACATGACTTTAATGCTTTACAACATATTAATACTAACACTTTATAACACTTTAATACTTTATAACAATTTGGACACAGCGCCATCTATTGGTCCAAAGCGATAAACTTTTCAATCAAATTAAAGTGTCTGTATTAATGATTTTTCAGCCATTTAGCCTAAAATCATTTTAAAATGCATTTAGTTGTTGCATAGAGGACAGTCCAATCATTGACCACACCAATTTTGGAGTCTCTACCTCAATCCCTCTAGCGCCACCAACTGTCCAAAGTTACACTTACATTTATGCTAATAACTCTTGAACCATAAGGGCTAGAAACAAAATTCCTTTGTCCACTGATTCCTTGGGTCAAGCCGATTCGATTGCACCCTATGACGTCATTTTCCGTCATGAAAATTTTTCCGCAATTTTGAGTTTTATGAAAAACCTACTTTGTCGAACTCCTCCTAGGCCGTTTGTCCGATTCTCACAAAAATTGAACCACATCATCTCCAGACTATGGAGACAAAAAGTTATGGAAATCAAGTTGATTGGTCATTCCGTTTTTGATAAACTTGCGAAAGAGTTCGACGAATTTGCCGCAAAAATGAACTTGAGGCTATATCTCCGCAACGCATTTGCATATTCAGACCAAAATTGGTGTGTGTCATAGTAGTCATAATCTGAGGCTACCTGCAGAGTTTTGGTGCACTGCCCCCTAGTGGTCAGGAGATATAAAAAATTGACTTTTTTGCTTATAACTTCTGAACACTTTGGTCAAAAATCATAAAACTGGTCTCTTTAGATTCAGGGCATCATGCTGAGTCGTCCGATACCAAATTTTCTTATATCGGCCATTTTGGGCGTTGGCCATTTTGAAATTTGTCGTAAAATGCTATATTTTACAAACGCATTGGCGTATCATTACGAAACTCAGTATGTGTCTTTGGGACCTTGATTTGAACCTACACCAAAAGTTTCGGGGCAGCGCCACCTTGTGGTCAAAAGTTATAACACAATTTCCAAAAATGCTAATAACTTTTGATTACATTAAGCTATTTTAAAACAAATGATCTTAATATGTTCCTTGGGTCACACCGAGAACACAGATACCAAATTTGACATAGTTTGCCTAAATTTCATATCCGCCATGTTGTTTCATTCAAAAACCTACTTTTTCAAACTCCTCCCAGACCGTTTGTCCGATTTTCACCAAAATCGAATCGTATCATCTTCAGACTGTGCTGACAAAAAGTTATGGATTTCGTGTCGATAGACAAAACCGTTTTCGTATACCGCAATTACAAATTTGAGGTAGTGATGACAAAATGACTTTAATGCTTTAAGTCAGTAATGTTTTGTCCAAATAACACCAAACTTTGCAGATTTCATTGTCACATTACTCGGACCCAATTCTAACAATTTGGACACAGCGCCAACTATTGGTCCAAAACGATAAACTTTTCATTCAAATTACAGTGTCTGTATTAATGATTTTTCAGCCATTTAGCCTAAAATCATATTAAAATGCATTTAGTTGTTGATTACTTCAATTGCTCTTATGCTGCCGGCCACGTCAATGCCCTGTTTGTGCTTGGCCCCGTCATTGCTGCTTGCAGCTATATTTATTATTATTCTTCTTCTTCTTCCAACACAAGTCAATGGCAGCCCATAGAACCGTATGCAGGAAAATGATGAAATTTGGCACACTCATAGAGGACAGTCCACTCATTGACCACACCAATTTTGGAGTCTCTAACTCCATCCCTCTAGCGCCACCAACTGTCCAAAGTTACACTTACATTTATGCTAATAACTCTTGAACCATAAGGGCTAGAAACAAAATTCCTTTGTCCACTGATTCCTTGGCTCAAGCCGATTCGATTGCACCCTATGACGTCATTTTCCGTCATGATAATTTGTCCGCAATTTTGAATTTTATGAAAAACCTACTTTGTCAAACTCCTCCTAGGCCGTTTGTCTGATTCTCACAAAAATTGAACCACATCATCTCCAGACTATGGAGACAAAAAGTTATGAGAATCAAGTTGATTGGTCAAACCGTTTTTGATAAACACGCGAAAGAGTTCGACAAATTTGCCGCAAAAATGAACTTGAGGCTATATCTCCGCAACGCATTTGCATATTCAGACCAAAATTGGTGTGTGTCATAGTAGTCATAATCTGAGGCTACCTGCAGAGTTTTGGCGCACTGCCCCCTAGTGGTCAGGAGATATAAAAAATTGACTTTTTTGCTTATAACTTCTGAACACTTTGGTCAAAAATCATAAAACTGGTCTCTTTAGATTCGAGGCATCATGCTGAGTCGTGCGATACCAAATTTTCTTATATCGGCCATTTTGGGCGTCGGCCATTTTGAAATTTGTCGTAAAATGCTATATTTTACAAACGCATTGGCGTATCATTACGAAACTCAGTATGTGTCTTTGGGACCTTGATTTGAACCTACACCAAAAGTTTCGGGGCAGCGCCACCTTGTGGTCAAAAGTTATAACACAATTTCCTAAAATGCTAATAACTTTTGATTACATTAAGCTATTTTAAAACAAATGATCTTAATATGTTCCTTGGGTCACACCGAGAACACAGATACCAAATTTGACATAGTTTGCCTAAATTTCATATCCGCCATGTTGTTTCATTCAAAAACCTACTTTTTCAAACTCCTCCTAGACCATTTGTCCGATTTTCACCAAAATCGAATCGTATCATCTTCAGACTGTGCTGACAAAAAGTTATGGATTTCGTGTCGATAGACAAAACCGTTTTCGTATACCGCAATTACAAATTTGAGGTAGTGATGACAAAATGACTTTAATGCTTTAAGTCAGTAATGTTTTGTCCAAATAACACCAAACTTTGCAGATTTCATTGTCACATTACTCGGACCCAATTCTAACAATTTGGACACAGCGCCAACTATTGGTCCAAAGCGCTAAACTTTTCATTCAAATTACAGTGTCTGTATTAATGATTTTTTTAGCCATTTAGCCTAAAATCATATTAAAATGCATTTAGTTGTTGATTAGTTCAATTGCTCTTATGCTGCCGGCCACGTCAATGCCCTGTTTGTGCTTGGCCCCGTCATTGCTGCTTGTTAGGGGCCAAGCACCGAAGGTGCGGAGGCACCTATTGTAATCGTTCTCGTTCTTATTAGGGGCCAAGCACCGAAGGTGCGGAGGCACCTATTGTAATCGTTCTCGTTCTTATTAGGGGCCAAGCACCGAAGGTGCGGAGGCACCTATTGTTTTTGTTCCGGTTCTTATTATTATTCTTCTTCCGTCTTCTTCTTCTTCCACCCAGAAGTCAATGGCAGCCCATATAACCGTAAGTGGGAAAATGATGAAATTTGGCACACACATAGAGGACAGTCCAATCACTGACCATACCAATTTTGGAGTCTCTAACTCAATCCCTCTAGCGCCACCAACTGTCCAAAGTTGCACTCACGTTTACAATAATAACTTTTGAACCGTATGTCCTAGAAACAAAATTCTTTTGTCCACTGATTCCTTGGCTCAAGACGATTCGATTGCACCATATGACGTCATTTTCCGTCATGAAAGTTTTTCCGCAATTTTGAATTTTATGAAAAACCTACTTTGTCGAACTCCTCCTAGGCCGTTTGTCTGATTCTCACAAAAATTGAACCACATCATCTCCAGACTATGGAGACAAAAAGTTATGAGAATCAAGTTGATTGGTCATTCCCTTTTTGATAAACTTGCGAAAGAGTTTGACGAATTTGCCGCAAAAATGAACTTGAGGCTATATCTCCGCAACGCATTTGCGTATTCAGACCAAAATTGGTGTGTGTCATAGTAGTCATGATTTGAGGCAACCTGCAGAGTTTTGGCGCACTGCCCCCTAGTGGTCAGGAGATATAAAAAAATGACTTTTTTGCTTATAACTTCTGAACACTTTGGTCAAAAATCATAAAACTGCTCTCTTTAGATTCAGGGCATCATGCTGAGTCGTGCGATACCAAATTTTCTTATATCGGCCATTTTGGGCGTCGGCCATTTTGAAATTTGTCATAAAATGTTATATTTTACAAACGCATTGGCATATCATTACGAAACTTAGTACATGGCTTTGGGACCTTGATTTGACTCTACACCAAAAGTTTCGGGGCAGCGCCACCTTGTGGTCAAAAGTTATAACAAAATTTACAA
Source organism: Rhodeus uyekii (assembly GCA_037043235.1). NCBI lineage: Eukaryota > Metazoa > Chordata > Actinopteri > Cypriniformes > Acheilognathidae > Rhodeus > Rhodeus uyekii. The sequence goes on from JAWRVZ010000553.1 coordinate 26,540, forward strand.
AAATGCTAATAACTTTTGATTACATTAAGCTATTTTAAAACAAATGATCTTAATATGTTCCTTGGGTCACACCGAGATCACAGATACCAAATTTGACATAGTTTGCCTAAATTTCATATCCGCCATGTTGTTTCATTCAAAAACCTACTTTTTCAAACTCCTCCTAGACCGTTTGTCCGATTTTCACCAAAATCGAATCGTAACATCTTCAGACTGTGCTGACAAAAAGTTATGGATTTCGTGTCGATAGACAAAACCGTTTTTGTATACCGCAATTACAAATTTGAGGTAGTGATGACAAAATGACTTTAATGCTTTAAGTCAGTAATGTTTTGTCCAAATAACACCAAACTTTGCAGATTTCATTGTCACATTACTCTGACCCAATTCTAACAATTTGGACACAGCGCCAACTATTGGTCCAAAGCGATAAACTTTTCATTCAAATTACAGTGTCTGTATTAATGATTTTTCAGCCATTTAGCCTAAAATCATATTAAAATGCATTTAGTTGTTGATTACTTCAATTGCTCTTGCACCCTATGACGTCATTTTCCGTCATGAAAATTTTTCCGCAATTTTGAGTTTTATGAAAAACCTACTTTGTCGAACTCCTCCTAGGCCGTTTGTCCGATTCTCACAAAAATTGAACCACATCATCTCCAGACTATGGAGACAAAAAGTTATGGAAATCAAGTTGATTGGTCATTCCGTTTTTGATAAACTTGCGAAAGAGTTCGACGAATTTGCCGCAAAAATGAACTTGAGGCTATATCTCCGCAACGCATTTGCATATTCAGACCAAAATTGGTGTGTGTCATAGTAGTCATAATCTGAGGCTACCTGCAGAGTTTTGGTGCACTGCCCCCTAGTGGTCAGGAGATATAAAAAATTGACTTTTTTGCTTATAACTTCTGAACACTTTGGTCAAAAATCATAAAACTGGTCTCTTTAGATTCAGGGCATCATGCTGAGTCGTCCGATACCAAATTTTCTTATATCGGCCATTTTGGGCGTTGGCCATTTTGAAATTTGTCGTAAAATGCTATATTTTACAAACGCATTGGCGTATCATTACGAAACTCAGTATGTGTCTTTGGGACCTTGATTTGAACCTACACCAAAAGTTTCGGGGCAGCGCCACCTTGTGGTCAAAAGTTATAACACAATTTCCAAAAATGCTAATAACTTTTGATTACATTAAGCTATTTTAAAACAAATGATCTTAATATGTTCCTTGGGTCACACCGAGAACACAGATACCAAATTTGACATAGTTTGCCTAAATTTCATATCCGCCATGTTGTTTCATTCAAAAACCTACTTTTTCAAACTCCTCCCAGACCGTTTGTCCGATTTTCACCAAAATCGAATCGTATCATCTTCAGACTGTGCTGACAAAAAGTTATGGATTTCGTGTCGATAGACAAAACCGTTTTCGTATACCGCAATTACAAATTTGAGGTAGTGATGACAAAATGACTTTAATGCTTTAAGTCAGTAATGTTTTGTCCAAATAACACCAAACTTTGCAGATTTCATTGTCACATTACTCGGACCCAATTCTAACAATTTGGACACAGCGCCAACTATTGGTCCAAAGCGATAAACTTTTCATTCAAATTACAGTGTCTGTATTAATGATTTTTCAGCCATTTAGCCTAAAATCATATTAAAATGCATTTAGTTGTTGATTACTTCAATTGCTCTTATGCTGCCGGCCACGTCAATGCCCTGTTTGTGCTTGGCCCCGTCATTGCTGCTTGTTATTATTATTCTTCTTCCACCCAGAAGTCAATGGCAGCCCATAGAACCGTAACTGGGAAAATGATGAAATTTGGCATACACATAGACGACAGTCCAATCATTGACCACACCAATTTTGGAGTCTCTACCTCAATCCCTCTAGCGCCACCAACTGTCCAAAGTTGCACTTACATTTATGCTAATAACTCTTGAACCATAAGGGCTAGAAACAAAAATCCTTTGTCCACTGATTCCTTGGCTCATGCTGATTCGATTGCACCCTATGATGTCATTTTCCGTCATGAAAATTTTTCCGCAATTTTGAATTTTATGAAAAACCTATTTTGTCGAACTCCTCCTAGGCCGTTTGTCTGATTCTCACAAAAATTGAACCACATCATCTCCTGACTATGGAGACAAAAAGTTATGAGAATCAAGTTGATTGGTCATTCCGTTTTTGATAAACTTGCAAAAGAGTTCGACGAATTTGCCGCAAAAATGAACTTGAGGCTATATCTCCGCAACGCATTTGCGTATTCAGACCAAAATTGGTGTGTGTCATAGTAGTCATAATCTGAGGCTACCTGCAGAGTTTTGGCGCACTGCCCCCTAGTGGTCAGGAGATATAAAAAATTGACTTTTTTGCTCATAACTTCTGAACACTTTGTTCAAAAATCATAAAACTGGTCTCTTTAGATTCAGGGCATCATGCTGAGTTGTGCGATACCAAATTTTCTCATATCGGCCATTTTGGGCGTCGGCCATATTGAATTTTGTCCTAAAATGCTATATTTAACAAACGCATTGGCGAATCATTACGAAACTCAATATGAGTCTTTGGGACCTTGATGTGACACTACGCAAAAAGTTTCGGAGCAGCGCCACCTTGTGGTAAAAAGTTAAAACACAATTTACAAAAATGCGAATAACTTTTGATTACATTAAGCTATTTTAAAACAAATGATCTTAATATGTTCCTTGGGTCAAGCCGAGAACACAGATACCAAATTTGAAATAGTTTGTCTAAATTTCATGTCCGCCATGTTGTTTTCTTCAAAAACCTACTTTTTCTAACTCCTCCCAGACCGTTTGTCCGATTTTCACCAAAATTGAATCGTATCATCTTCAGACTGAGTTGACAAAAAGTTATGGATTTCGTGTCGATAGACAAAACCGTTTTCGTATACCGAAATTACAAATTTGAGGTAGTGATGACAAAATGACTTAAATGCTCTATGTCAGTAATGTTTTGTGCAAATAACACCAAACTTTGCACATTTCATTGTGACATTACTCGGACCACATTCTAACAATTTGGACACAGCACCATCTATTGGTCCAAAGCGATAAACTATTAAATCAAATTACAGTGTCTGTATTAATGATTTTTCAGCCATTTAGCCTAAAATCATATTAAAATGCATTTAGTTGTTGATTACTTCAATTGCTCTTGTGCTGCCGGCCACGTCAATGCCCTGTTTGTGCTTGGCCCCGTCATTGCTGCTTGCAGCTATATTTAGGGGCCAAGCACCGAAGGTGCGGAGGCACCTATTGTAATCGTTCTCGTTCTTATTATTATTATTCTTCTTCTTCTTCTTCCACCCAGAAGTCAATGGCAGCCCATAGAACCATATGCAGGAAAATGATGAAATTTGGCACACACATAGAGGACAGTCCAATCATTGACCACACCAATTTTGGAGTCTCTACCTCAATCCCTCTAGCGCCACCAACTGTCCAAAGTTACACTTACATTTATGCTAATAACTCTTGAACCATAAGGGCTAGAAACAAAATTCCTTTGTCCACTGATTCCTTGGGTCAAGCCGATTCGATTGCACCCTATGACGTCATTTTCCGTCATGAAAATTTTTCCGCAATTTTGAGTTTTATGAAAAACCTACTTTGTCGAACTCCTCCTAGGCCGTTTGTCCGATTCTCACAAAAATTGAACCACATCATCTCCAGACTATGGAGACAAAAAGTTATGGAAATCAAGTTGATTGGTCATTCCGTTTTTGATAAACTTGCGAAAGAGTTCGACGAATTTGCCGCAAAAATGAACTTGAGGCTATATCTCCGCAACGCATTTGCATATTCAGACCAAAATTGGTGTGTGTCATAGTAGTCATAATCTGAGGCTACCTGCAGAGTTTTGGTGCACTGCCCCCTAGTGGTCAGGAGATATAAAAAATTGACTTTTTTGCTTATAACTTCTGAACACTTTGGTCAAAAATCATAAAACTGGTCTCTTTAGATTCAGGGCATCATGCTGAGTCGTCCGATACCAAATTTTCTTATATCGGCCATTTTGGGCGTTGGCCATTTTGAAATTTGTCGTAAAATGCTATATTTTACAAACGCATTGGCGTATCATTACGAAACTCAGTATGTGTCTTTGGGACCTTGATTTGAACCTACACCAAAAGTTTCGGGGCAGCGCCACCTTGTGGTCAAAAGTTATAACACAATTTCCAAAAATGCTAATAACTTTTGATTACATTAAGCTATTTTAAAACAAATGATCTTAATATGTTCCTTGGGTCACACCGAGAACACAGATACCAAATTTGACATAGTTTGCCTAAATTTCATATCCGCCATGTTGTTTCATTCAAAAACCTACTTTTTCAAACTCCTCCCAGACCGTTTGTCCGATTTTCACCAAAATTGAATCGTATCATCTTCAGACTGTGCTGACAAAAAGTTATGGATTTCGTGTCGATAGACAAAACCGTTTTCGTATACCGCAATTACAAATTTGAGGTAGTGATGACAAAATGACTTTAATGCTTTAAGTCAGTAATGTTTTGTCCAAATAACACCAAACTTTGCAGATTTCATTGTCACATTACTCGGACCCAATTCTAACAATTTGGACACAGCGCCAACTATTGGTCCAAAGCGATAAACTTTTCATTCAAATTACAGTGTCTGTATTAATGATTTTTCAGCCATTTAGCCTAAAATCATATTAAAATGCATTTAGTTGTTGATTACTTCAATTGCTCTTATGCTGCCGGCCACGTCAATGCCCTGTTTGTGCTTGGCCCCGTCATTGCTGCTTGCAGCTATATTTATTATTATTCTTCTTCCACCCAGAAGTCAATGGCAGCCCATAGAACCATAAGTGGGAAAATGATGAAATTTGGCACACACATAGAGGACAGTCCAATCATTAACCACACCAATTTTGGAGTCTCTACCTCAATCCCTCTAGCGCCACCAACTGTCCAAAGTTACACTTACATTTATGCTAATAACTCTTGAACCATAAGGGCTAGAAACAAAATTCTTTTGTCCACTGATTCTTTGGCTCATGCTGATTCGATTGCACCATATGACGTCATTTTCCGTCATGAAAATTTTTCCGCAATTTTGAATTTTATGAAAAACCTACTTTGTCAAACTCCTCCTAGGCCGTTTGTCTGATTCTCACAAAAATTGAACCACATCATCTCCAGACTATGGAGACAAAAAGTTATGAGAATCAAGTTGATTGGTAATTCCGTTTTTGATAAACTTGCGAAAGAGTTCAACGAATTTGCCGCAAAAATGAACTTGAGGCTATATCTCCGCAACGCATTTGCGTATTCAGACCAAAATTGGTGTGTGTCATAGTAGTCATAATCTGAGGCTACCTGCAGAGTTTTGGCGCACTGCCCCCTAGTGGTCAGGAGATATAAAAAATTGACTTTTTTGCTTATAACTTCTGAACACTTTGGTCAAAAATCATAAAACTGCTCTCTTTAGATTCAGGGCATCATGCTGAGTCATGCGATACCAAATTTTCTTATATCGGCCATTTTGGGTGTCGGCCATTTTGAAATTTGTCGTAAAATGCTATATTTTACAAACGCATTGGCGTATCATTACGAAACTCAATATGTGTCTTTGGGACCTTGATTTGAATCTACACCAAAAGTTTCGGGGCAGCGCCACCTTGTGGTCAAAAGTTATAACAAAATTTACAAAAATGCTAATAACTTTTGATTACATTAAGCTATTTTAAAAGAAATGATCTTATTATGTTCCTTGGGTCACGCCGAGAACACAGATACCAAATTTGACATAGTTTGCCTAAATTTCCTGTCCGCCATGTTGTTTTCTTCAAAAACCTACTTTTTCTAACTCCTCCCAGACCGTTTGTCCGATTTTCACCAAAATCAAATCGTATCATCTTCAGACAGTGTTGACAAAAAGTTATGGATTTCGTGTCAATAGACAAAACCGTTTTCGTATACCACAATTACAAATTTGAGGTAGTGATGACAAAATGACTAATGCTTAATAACACATTAATACTAACACTTTATAACTCTTTATAACTCTTTAATACTAACACTTTATAACACTTTATGACAATTTGGACACAGAGCCAACTATTGGTCCAAAGTGATAAACTTTTAAATCAAAATAAAGTGTCTGTATTAATGATTTTTCAGCCATTTAGCCTAAAATCTTTTAAAATGCATTTAGTTTATTACTGCCATTGGTCTTTTTCTGCCAGCCACGTCAGCATGCCATTTAATGCCCTGTTTGTGCTTGGCCCCGTCATTGCTGCTTGTTAGGGGCCAAGCACCGAAGGTGCGGAGGCACCTATTGTTTTTGTTCCAGTTCTTATTATTATTCTTCTTCCGTCTTCTTCTTCTTCCGCCCAGAAGTCAATGGCAGCCCATAGAACCGTAAGTGGGAAAATGATGAAATTTGGCACACACATAGAGGACAGTCCAATCATTGACCACACCAATTTTGGAGTCTCTACCTCAATCCCTCTAGCGCCACCAACTGTCCAAAGTTACACTTACATTTATGCTAATAACTCTTGAACCATAAGGGCTAGAAACAAAATTCCTTTGTCCACTGATTCCTTGGCTCAAGCCGATTCGATTGCACCCTATGACGTCATTTTCCGTCATGAAAATTTTTCCACAATTTTGAATTTTATGAAAAACCTACTTTGTCGAACTCCTCCTAGGCCGTTTGTCTGATTCTCACAAAAATTGAACCACATCATCTCCTGACTATATAGACAAAAAGTTATGAGAATCAAGTTGATTGGTCATTCCGTTTTTGATAAACTTGCGAAAGAGTTTGACGAATTTGCCGCAAAAATGAACTTGAGGCTATATCTCCGCAACGCATTTGCGTATTCAGACCAAAATTGGTGTGTGTCATAGTAGTCATAAACTGAGGCTACCTGCAGAGTTTTGGCGCACTGCCCCCTAGTGGTCAGGAGATATAAAAAATTGACTTTTTTGCTTATAACTTCTTAACACTTTGGTCAAAAATCATAAAACTGCTCTCTTTAGATTCAGGGCATCATGCTGAGTCGTGCGATACCAAATTTTCCCATATCGGCCATTTTGGGCGTCGGCCATTTTGAAATTTGTCATAAAATGTTATATTTAACAAACGCTTTGGCATATCATTACGAAACTTAGTATGTGGCTTTGGGACCTTGATTTGACTCTACACCAAAAGTTTCGGGGCAGCGCCACCTTGTGGTCAAAAGTTATAACAAAATGTACAAAAATGCTAATAACTTTTGATTACATTAAGCTATTTTAAAACAAATTGTCTCAATATGTTCCTTGGGTCATGCCGAGAACACAGATACCAAATTTGATATATTTAGCCTAAACTTCCTGTCCGCCATGTTGTTTCATTCAAAAACCTACTTTTTCGAACTCCTCCCAGACCGTTTGTCCGATTTTCACCAAAATTGAATCGTATCATCTTCAGACTGTGCTGACAAAAAGTTATGGATTTCGTGTTGATAGACAAAACCGTTCTCGTATACCGCACTTATATATTTGAGGTAGTGATGACAACATGACTTAAATGCTTTACAACACATTAATAATAACATTTTATAACTCTTTAATGCTAACACTTTATAACATTTTAATACTTTATAAAAATTTGGACACAGCGCCATCTATTGGTCCAAAGCGATAAACTTTTCAATCAAATTTTTGTGACTATATTTATGATTTTCAGCCATTTAGCCTAAAATCATTTTAAAATGCATTTACTGCAATTGGTCTGATGCTGCCAGCCACGTCAATGCCCTGTTTGTGCTTGGCCCCGTCATTGCTGCTTGTTAGGGGCCAAGCACCGAAGGTGCGGAGGCACCTATTGTAATCGTTCTCGTTCTTATTAGGGGCCAAGCACCGAAGGTGCGGAGGCACCTATTGTAATCGTTCTCGTTCTTATTATTCTTCCGCTTCTTCTTCCAACACAAGTCAATGGCAGCCCATAGAACCGTATGCAGGAAAATGATGAAATTTGGCACACTCATATAGGACAGTCCAGTCATTGACCACACCAATTTTGGAGTCTCTACCTCAATCCCTCTAGCGCCACCAACTGTCCAAAGTTACACTTACATTTATGCTAATAACTCTTGAACCATAAGGGCTAGAAACAAAATTCCTTTGTCCACTGATTCCTTGGCTCAAGCCGATTCGATTGCAACCTATGACGTCATTTTCCGTCATGAAAATTTTTCCGCAATTTTGAATTTTATGAAAAACCTACTTTGTCGAACTCCTCCTAGGCCGTTTGTCTGATTTTCACAAAAATTGAACCACATCATCTCCAGACTATGGAGACAAAAAGTTATGAGAATCAAGTTGATTGGTCAAACCGTTTTTGATAAACATGCGAAAGAGTTTGACGAATTTGCCGCAAAAATGAACTTGAGGCTATATCTCCGCAACGCATTTGCATATTCAGACCAAAATCGGTGTGTGTCATAGTAGTCATAATCTGAGGCTACCTGCAGAGTTTTGGCGTACTGCCCCCTAGTGGTCAGGAGATATAAAGAATTGACTTTTTTGCTTATAACTTCTGAACACTTTGGTCAAAAATCATAAAACTGGTCTCTTTAGATTCAGGGCATCATGCTGAGTCATGCGATACCAAATTTTCTCATATCGGCCATTTTGGGTGTCGGCCATTTTGAAATTTGTCATAAAATGCTATATTTTACAAACGCATTGGCGTATCATTACGAAACTCAATATGTGTCTTTGGGACCTTGATTTGAATCTACACCAAAAGTTTCGGGGCAGCGCCACCTTGTGGTCAAAAGTTATAACAAAATTCCCAAAAATGCTAATAACTTTTGATTACATTAAGCTATTTTAAAACAAATGATCTTATTATGTTCCTTGGGTTACGCCGAGAACACAGATACAAAATTTGATATAGTTTGCCTAAATTTCCTGTCCGCCATGTTGTTTTCTTTAAAAACCTACTTTTTCGAACTCCTCCCAGACCGTTTGTCCGATTTTCACCAAAATTGAATCGTATCATCTTCAGACTATGTTGACAAGAAGTTATGGATTTCGTGTCAATAGACAAAACCGTTTTTGTATACCGCAATCACAAATTTGAGGTAGTGATGACAAAATGACTTTAATGCTCTATGTCAGTAATGTTTTGTCCAAATAACACCAAACTTTGCACATTTCATTGTGACATTACTCGGACCACATTCTAACAATTTGGACACAGCGCCATGTATTGGTCCAAAGCGATAAACTATTAAATAAAATTACAGTGTCTGTATTAATGATTTTTCAGCTATTTAGCCTAAAATCATATTAAAATGCATTTAGTTGTTGATTACTTCAATTGCTCTTATGCTGCCGGCCACGTCAATGCCCTGTTTGTGCTTGGCCCCGTCATTGCTGCTTGTTAGGGGCCAAGCACCGAAGGTGCGGAGGCACCTATTGTAATCGTTCTCGTTCTTATTATTATTATTCTTCTTCCACCCAGAAGTCAATGGCAGCCCATAGAACCGTAAGTGGGAAAATGATGAAATTTGGCACACTCATAAAGGACAGTCCACTCATTTACCACACCAATTTTGGAGTCTCTAACTCCATCCCTCTAGCGCCACCAACTGTCCAAAGTTACACTTACATTTATTCTAATAACTCTTGAACCATAAGGGCTAGAAACAAAATTCCTTTGTACACTGATTCCTTGGCTCAAGACGATTCGATTGCACCCTATGACGTCATTTTCCGTCATGAAAATTTCTTCGCAATTTTGAATTTTATGAAAAACCTACTTTGTCGAACTCCTCCTAGGATCTTTGTCCGATTTTTACGAAAATTGAACCACATCATCTCCACACTATCTAGACAAAAAGTTATGAGAATCAAGTTGATTGGTCAAACCGTTTACGAATAATTTGCGAAAGATTTTGACGAATTTGCCGCAAAAATGAACTTGAGGCTATATCTCCGCAACGCATTTGCATATTCTGACCAAAATTGGTGGGTGTCATAGTAGTCATGATCTGAGGCTACCTGCAGAGTTTTGGCGCACTGCCCCCTAGTGGTCAGGAGATATAAAAAATTAACTTTTTTGCTTATAACTTCTGAACACTTTGGTCAAAAATCATAAAACTGGTCTCTTTAGATTCAGGGCATCATGCTGAGTCATGCGATACCAAATTTTCTCATATCGGCCATTTTGGGTGTCGGCCATTTTGAAATTTGTCGTAAAATGCTATATTTTACAAACGCATTGGCGTATCATTACGAAACTCAGTATGTGTCTTTTGGACCTTGATTGGACACTACACCAAAAGTTTTGGGGCAGCGCCACCTTGTGGTCAAAATTTATAACAAAATTTACAAATATGCTAATAACTTTTGATTACATTAAGCTATTTTAAAACAAATGATCTTAATATGTTCCTTGGGTCACGCCGAGAACACAGATATCAAATTTGACATAGTTTGCCTAAATTTCATATCCGCCATGTTGTTTTCTTCAAAAACCTACTTTTTCTAACTACTCCCAGACCCTTTGTCCGATTTTCACCAAAATTGAATCATATCATCTTCAGACTGTGCTGACAAAAAGTTATGGATTTCGTGTCGATAGACAAAACCGTTCTCGTATAGCGCAATTACAAATTTGAGGTAGTGATGACAACATGACTTTAATGCTTTACAACATATTAATACTAACACTTTATAACACTTTAATACTTTATAACAATTTGGACACAGCGCCATCTATTGGTCCAAAGCGATAAACTTTTCAATCAAATTAAAGTGTCTGTATTAATGATTTTTCAGCCATTTAGCCTAAAATCATTTTAAAATGCATTTAGTTGTTGATTACTGCAATTGGTCTGATGCTGCCTGCCACGTCAATGCCCTGTTTGTGCTTGGCCCCGTCATTGCTGCTTGCAGCTATATTTAGGGGCCAAGCACCGAAGGTGCGGAGGCACCTATTGTAATCGTTCTCGTTCTTATTAGGGGCCAAGCACCGAAGGTGCGGAGGCACCTATTGTAATCGTTCTCGTTCTTATTATTATTATTATTCTTCTTCTTCTTCCACCCAGAAGTCAATGGCAGCCCATAGAACCATATGCAGGAAAATGATGAAATTTGGCACACACATAGAGGACAGTCCAATCATTGACCACACCAATTTTGGAGTCTCTACCTCAATCCCTCTAGCGCCACCAACTGTCCAAAGTTACACTTACATTTATGCTAATAACTCTTGAACCATAAGGGCTAGAAACAAAATTCCTTTGTCCACTGATTCCTTGGGTCAAGCCGATTCGATTGCACCCTATGACGTCATTTTCCGTCATGAAAATTTTTCCGCAATTTTGAGTTTTATGAAAAACCTACTTTGTCGAACTCCTCCTAGGCCGTTTGTCCGATTCTCACAAAAATTGAACCACATCATCTCCAGACTATGGAGACAAAAAGTTATGGAAATCAAGTTGATTGGTCATTCCGTTTTTGATAAACTTGCGAAAGAGTTCGACGAATTTGCCGCAAAAATGAACTTGAGGCTATATCTCCGCAACGCATTTGCATATTCAGACCAAAATTGGTGTGTGTCATAGTAGTCATAATCTGAGGCTACCTGCAGAGTTTTGGTGCACTGCCCCCTAGTGGTCAGGAGATATAAAAAATTGACTTTTTTGCTTATAACTTCTGAACACTTTGGTCAAAAATCATAAAACTGGTCTCTTTAGATTCAGGGCATCATGCTGAGTCGTCCGATACCAAATTTTCTTATATCGGCCATTTTGGGCGTTGGCCATTTTGAAATTTGTCGTAAAATGCTATATTTTACAAACGCATTGGCGTATCATTACGAAACTCAGTATGTGTCTTTGGGACCTTGATTTGAACCTACACCAAAAGTTTCGGGGCAGCGCCACCTTGTGGTCAAAAGTTATAACACAATTTCCAAAAATGCTAATAACTTTTGATTACATTAAGCTATTTTAAAACAAATGATCTTAATATGTTCCTTGGGTCACACCGAGAACACAGATACCAAATTTGACATAGTTTGCCTAAATTTCATATCCGCCATGTTGTTTCATTCAAAAACCTACTTTTTCAAACTCCTCCCAGACCGTTTGTCCGATTTTCACCAAAATCGAATCGTATCATCTTCAGACTGTGCTGACAAAAAGTTATGGATTTCGTGTCGATAGACAAAACCGTTTTCGTATACCGCAATTACAAATTTGAGGTAGTGATGACAAAATGACTTTAACGCTTTAAGTCAGTAATGTTTTGTCCAAATAACACCAAACTTTGCAGATTTCATTGTCACATTACTCGGACCCAATTCTAACAATTTGGACACAGCGCCAACTATTGGTCCAAAACGATAAACTTTTCATTCAAATTACAGTGTCTGTATTAATGATTTTTCAGCCATTTAGCCTAAAATCATATTAAAATGCATTTAGTTGTTGATTACTTCAATTGCTCTTATGCTGCCGGCCACGTCAATGCCCTGTTTGTGCTTGGCCCCGTCATTGCTGCTTGCAGCTATATTTATTATTATTCTTCTTCTTCTTCCAACACAAGTCAATGGCAGCCCATAGAACCGTATGCAGGAAAATGATGAAATTTGGCACACTCATAGAGGACAGTCCACTCATTGACCACACCAATTTTGGAGTCTCTAACTCCATCCCTCTAGCGCCACCAACTGTCCAAAGTTACACTTACATTTATGCTAATAACTCTTGAACCATAAGGGCTAGAAACAAAATTCCTTTGTCCACTGATTCTTTGGCTCATGCTGATTCGATTGCACCCTATGACGTCATTTTCCGTCATGAAAATTTTTCCGCAATATTGAATTTTATGAAAAACCTACTTTGTCGAACTCCACCTAGGTCTTTTGTCTGATTCTCACAAAAATTGAACCACATCATCTCCAGATTATGGAGACAAAAAGTTATGAGAATCAAGTTGATTGGTAATTCCGTTTTTGATAAACTTGCGAAAGGGTTCGACGAATTTGCCGCAAAAATGAACTTGAGGCTATATCTCCGCAACGCATTTGCGTATTCAGACCAAAATTGGTGTGTGTCATAGTAGTCATAATCTGAGGCTACCTGCAGAGTTTTGGCGCACTGCCCCCTAGTGGTCAGGAGATATAAAAAATTGACTTTTTTGCTTATAACTTCTGAACACTTTGGTCAAAAATCATAAAACTGCTCTCTTTAGATTCAGGGCATCATGCTGAGTCATGCAATACCAAATTTTCTTATATCGGCCATTTTGGGTGTCGGCCATTTTGAAATTTGTCGTAAAATGCTATATTTTACAAACGCATCGACGTATCATTACGAAACTCAATATGTGTCTTTGGGACCTTGATTTGAATCTACACCAAAAGTTTCGGGGCAGCGCCACCTTGTGGTCAAAAGTTATAACAAAATTTACATAAATGCTAATAACTTTTGATTACATTAAGCTATTTTAAAAGAAATGATCTTATTATGTTCCTTGGGTCACGCCGAGAACACAGATACCAAATTTGACATAGTTTGCCTAAATTTCCTGTCCGCCATGTTGTTTTCTTCAAAAACCTACTTTTTCTAACTCCTCCCAGACCGTTTGTCCGATTTTCACCAAAATCAAATCGTATCATCTTCAGACAGTGTTGACAAAAAGTTATGGATTTCGTGTCAATAGACAAAACCGTTTTCGTATACCACAATTACAAATTTGAGGTAGTGATGAGAAAATGACTTTAATGCTCTATGTCAGTAATGTTTTGTCCAAATAACACCAAACTTTGCACATTTCATTGTGACATTACTCGGACCACATTCTAACAATTTGGACACAGCGCCATCTATTGGTCCAAAGCAATAAACTATTAAATCAAATTACAGTGTCTGTATTAATGATTTTTCAGCCATTTAGCCTAAAATCATATTAAAATGCATTTAGTTGTTGATTACTTCAATTGCTCTTATGCTGCCGGCCACGTCAATGCCCTGTTTGTGCTTGGCCCCGTCATTGCTGCTTGCAGCTATATTTATTAGGGGCCAAGCACCGAAGGTGCGGAGGCACCTATTGTAATTGTTCCGGTTCTTTATTATTATTATTCATCTTCTTCTTCCGCCATGGAAGTCTATGGCAGCCCATAGAACCGTTTGCGGGAAAATGATAAAATTTGGCACACTGATAAAGGACAAGCCAATCATTGACCATAGCAAATTTGAAGTGTCTAACTCAATGTCTCTAGCGCCACCAACTGTCCAAAGTTGCACTCACGTTTACGTAAATAACTCTTGAACCGTATGTCCTAGAAACAAAATTCTTTCGTCCACTAATTCCTTGGCTCAAGACGATTCGATTGCACCCTAAGACGTCATTTTCCGTCATGAATATTTTCCCGCCATTTTGAATTTTATGAAAAACCTACTTTTTCGAACTCCTCCTAGGCCGTTGGTCCGATTTTCACGAAAATTGAACCACATCATCTCCAGACTATGCGTACAAAAAGTTATTAAAAGAAAGTTGATTTGTCAAACCGTTTACGAATAACTTGCGAAAGAATTCAACAAAATGGCCGAAGAAATGAAAGCGAGGCTTTATCTCCGCAACGCATTAGCGTATTCTGACCAAACTTGGTGTGTGTTATGGCAATGATGGTCTGAGGCTATCTGCAAAGATTTGGCGCTCTGCCCCCTAGTGGTCTGGAGATATGAAAAAGTGAAATATTTGCTTATAACTTCTGAACGCTTCCACCAGAAATCATAAAACTGGTCTCGTTAGATTCAGGGCATCATGCCGAGTCGTGCGATACAAAATTTTCCCATATCGGCCATTTTGAGGGTCGGCCATTTTGAATTTTGTCATAAATTGCTATATTTAACAAACACATTGGCGTATCGTTACGAAACTCGATATGTGTCTTCGGCATCTGGGCCTGATACAACACAAAAACTTTCGAGGCAGCGCCACCTTGTGGTCAAAAGTTATAAACAAATTTACAAAAATGCTAATAACTTTTGAACACGTTAACCTATGGTAAAATAAGTTGTCTTTATACGTTCCTTGGGTCAAACCGAGAACACAGATACCAAATTTGTCATAGTCGGCCAAACTTCCTGTCCGCCATGTTGTTTTTCTTTAAAAACCTACTTTTTCGAACTCCTCCCATACCGTTTGTCCAATTTTCACCAAAATTGAATCATAACATCTTCAGACCATGCTGACAAAAAGTTATTAAAATAAAGTTGATTCGTCAAACAGGTTTCGATAAAATTGCGAACGAATTTGACCAAATTGCCACCAAATAAAGCAAGACTATATCTCTGAAACGCATTGGCGTATTCTGACCAAACTTTCTGTGTGTCATGTCAATCATGATCTGAGGCTACCTGCAGAGTTTTGGCGCTCTGCCCCCTAGTGGTCAGGAGATATGAAAAACTGACATTTTTGATTATAACTCCTGAATGCTTTTTCCAAAAATCATGAAACTGCTCTCTTTAGATTCAGTGCATCATGCCGAGTCCTGCGATACCAAATTTTCCCATATCGGCCATTTTCAGCGTCAGCTATTTAGAATTTTGTCATGAAATGCTATGCTTAACAAACACATGACTTTAAAGCTGGATGTCAGCAATGCTTTACCCTATTGACACCAAACTTTGCATGTGTCATTGTCACCTCACTCTGGATAAACCACGTGATTTGACATATCAATTTGGTTACAGCGCTGCCTGTTGGTCAAACGTGATAAACCGTTAAATCGAATTACTAAAGACCGTATTGATGATTTTTCTGCCATTTAGACTGAAGTCAAATTGAAATGTCTTTAGATGCTTCCTGCCGTTGGTCTGATGCTGCCAGCCATGTCGGCATGACATTTAATGCCTTCTTTGTGCTTGGCCCCGTCATGGCTGCTTGCAGCTATATTTATTCTTCTTCTTCTTCCACCCAGAAGTCAATGGCAGCCCATAGAACCGTAAGTGGGAAAATGATGAAATTTGGCACACACATAGAGGACAGTCCAATCATTGACCACACCAATTTTGGAGTCTCTACCTCAATCCCTCTAGCGCCACCAACTGTCCAAAGTTACACTTACATTTATGCTAATAACTTTTGAACCATAAGGGCTAGAAACAAAATTCCTTTGTCCACTGATTCCTTGGCTCAAGCCGATTCGATTGCACCCTATGACGTCATTTTCCGTCATGAAAATTTTTCCGCAATTTTGAATTTTATGAAACACCTACTTTGTCGAACTCCTCCTAGGCCGTTTGTCTGATTCTCACAAAAATTGAACCACATCATCTCCAGACTATGGAGACAAAAAGTTATGAGAATCAAGTTGATTGGTCATTCCGTTTTTGATAAACTTGCGAAAGAGTTCGACGAATTTGCCGCAAAAATGAACTTGAGGCTATATCTCCGCAACGCATTTGCGTATTCAGACCAAAATTGGTGTGTGTCATAGTAGTCATAATCTGAGGCTACCTGCAGAGTTTTGGCGCACTGCCCCCTAGTGGTCAGGAGATATAAAAAATTGACTTTTTTGCTTATAACTTCTGAACACTTTGGTCAAAAATCATAAAACTGCTCTCTTTAGATTCAGGGCATCATGCTGAGTCATGCGATACCACATTTTCTTATATCGGCCATTTTGGGCGTCGGCCATTTTGAAATTTGTCATAAAATGTTATATTTAACAAACGCATTGGCATATCATTACGAAACTTAGTATGTGGCTTTGGGACCTTGATTTGACTCTACACCAAAAGTTTTGGGGCAGCGCCACCTTGTGGTCAAAAGTTATAACAACATTTACAAAAATGCTAATAACTTTTGATTACATTAAGCTATTTTAAAACAAATTGTCTCAATATGTTCCTTGGGTCATGCCGAGAACACAGATACCAAATTTGATATATTTAGCCTAAACTTCCTGTCCGCCATGTTGTTTCATTCAAAAACCTACTTTTTCGAACTCCTCCCAGACCGTTTGTCCGATTTTCACCAAAATTGAATTGTATCATCTTCAGACTGTGCTGACAAAAAGTTATGGATTTCGTGTCGATAGACAAAACCGTTTTCGTATACCGCAATTACAAATTTGAGGTAGTGATGACAAAATGACTAATGCTTAATAACACATTAATACTAACACTTTATAACTCTTTATAACTCTTTAATACTAAAACTTTATAACACTTTATGACAATTTGGACACAGAGCCAACTATTGGTCCAAAGTGATAAACTTTTAAATCAAAATACAGTGTCTGTATTAATGATTTTTCAGCCATTTAGCCTAAAATCTTTTAAAATGCATTTAGTTTATTACTGCCATTGGTCTTTTGCTGCCAGCCACGTCAGCATGCCATTTAATGCCCTGTTTGTGCTTGGCCCCGTCATTGCTGCTTGTTCATCTTCTTCTTCTTCTTCTTCTTCTTCTTCCGCCATGGAAGTCTATGTAAGGCCATAGAACCGTTTGCGGGAAAATGATAAAATTTGGCACACTGATAGAGGACAAGCCAATCATTGACCATAGCAAATTTGAAGTCTCTAACTCAATGTCTCTAGCGCCACCAACTGTCCAAAGTTGCACTCACGTTTACGTAAATAACTCTTGAACCGTATGTCCTAGAAACAAAATTCTTTCGTCCACTAATTCCTTGGCTCATGCCGATTCGATTGCACCCTATGACGTCATTTTCCGTCATGAAAATTTTCCCGCCATTTTGAATTTTACGAAAAACCTACTTTTTCGAACTCCTCCTAGGCCGTTTTTCCGATTTCAACGAAAATTGAACCACATCATCTCCAGACCATGTTGACAAAAAGTTATCCAAAGAAAGTTGAAATGTCAAACCGTTTATGAATAACTCACGAAAGAATCCGACGTAATGATCGCAAAAATGAACTTGAGGCTCTATCTCCACAACGCATTAGCGTTTTCTGACCAAACTCGGTGTGTGTTATGTCAATCATGGTCTGAGGCTACCTGCAGAGTTTTGGCGCTGTGCCCCCTAGTGGTCAGGAGATATGAAAAAGTGACATTTTTCCTTACAACTCCTGAACGCTTTGTCCAAAAATCATAAAACTGGTCTCGTTAGATTCAGTGCATCATGCCGAGTCGTGCGATACCAAATTTTCCCATATCGGCCATTTAGAGCGTCAGCCATTTTGAATATTGTCATAAATTGCTATATTTAACAAATGGATTGGCGTATCGTTACGAAACTCAATATGTGTCTTCGGCACCTAACCTTGATACGGCACAAAAAGTTTGGGGGCAGCGCCACATTGTGGTCAAAAGTTATAACCAAATTTACAAATATGCTAATAACTTTTGATGACGTTAACATATTGTAAAACAAATGGTCTTAATGTGTTCATTGGGTCAAGCCGAGACCATAGATACCAAATATGTCATATTCGGCCAAACCTCCGATTTGCCATGTTATTTTTCTTTAAAAATCTACTTTTTCGAACTCCTCCCAGACCGTTTGTCCAATTTTCACCAAATTGAACCACATCATCTCCAGACCATCATGACAAAAAGTTATCCAAAGAAAGTTGATATGTCAAACCGTTTACGAATAACTCGCGAAAGAATCCGACGTAATGGTCGCAAAAATGAAATTGAGGCTTTATCTCCGCAACGCATTAGCGTTTTCTGACCAAACTAGGTGTGTGTTATGTCAATCATGGTCTGAGGCTACCTGCAGAGTTTTGGCGCTCTGCCCCCTAGTGGTCAGGAGATATTAAAAAACTGACTTTTTTGATTATAACTCCTGAACCCTTTGGCCAAAAATCATGAAACTGGTCTCTTTAGATCCAGTGGGTCATGCCGAGTCCTGTGATACCAAATTTTCCCATATCGGCCATTTTGAGCGTCTGCCATTTCGATTTTTCTTATAAGATTCTATGTTTAACAAACACATGACTTTAGTGCTCTGTCAGCAATGGTTTACCCAATTGAAAGCAAACTTTGCATGTGTCAATGTCACCACACTCTCAATGTACCACATGAATTGACACTACAATTTGGTTACAGCGCTGCCTGTTGGTCGATCGTGATAAACCATTAAATCGAATTACTAAAGACCGTATTGTTGATTTTTCAGCCATTTAGACTTAAGTCATATTGAAATGTCTTTAGATTCTTACTGCCGTTGGTCTGATGATGCCAGCCATGTCGGCATGACATTTAATGCCCTCCTTGCGCTTGGCCACGTGATGGCTGCTAGCAGCTATATTTATTATTCTTCTTCTGCCATTGAAGTCTATGGCAGCCCATAGAACCGTAAACGGGAAAATGAAAAGAAGTTGGCACACTCATTAAGGACAGTCCAATCATTGACCATAGCAAAATTGAAGTCTCTAACTCAATATCTCTAGCGCCACCAACTGTCCAAAGTTGAACTAACGTTTATGCTAATAACTTTTGAACCGTATGACATAGAAACAAAATTCTTATGTCCACTGATTCCTTGGCTCAAGACGATTCGATAGCACCCTATGACGTCATTTTCCGTCATGAAAATTTTCCCGCCATTTTGAATTTTATGAAAAACCTACTTTTTCGAACTCCTCCTAGGCCGTTTTTCCGATTTCAACGAAAATTAAACCACATCATCTCCAGACAATGTGGACAAAAAGTTATCCAAAGAAAGTTGATATGTCAAACCGTTTACGAATAACTCGCGAAAGAATCCGACGTAATGGTCGCAAAAATGAAATTGAGGCTTTATCTCCGCAACGCATTAGCGTTTTCTGACCAAACTAGGTGTAGGTTATGTCAATCATGATCTGAGGCTACCTGCAGAGTTTTGGCGCTGTGCCCCCTAGTGGTCAGGAGATATGAAAAAGTTAAATATTTGCTTATAACTTCTGAACGCTTTGGCCAAAAATAATAAAACTGGTCTCTTTAGATTCAGTGCATCATGCCGAGTCGTGCGATACCAAATTTTCCCATATCGGCCATTTTGAGCGTCGGCCATTTTGAATATTGTCATCAATTGCTATATTTAACAAAGATATTGGCGTATCGTTACGAAACTCAATATGTGTCTTCGGCACCTAACCTTGATACGACTCAAAAAGTTTCGAGGCAGCACCCCCTTGTGGTCAAAAATTATAACCAAATTTACAAATATGCTAATAACTTTTGAGTGTGTTAACCTATGGTAAAACAAATTATCTTTGTACGTTCCTTGGGTCAAACCGAGAACACAGATATCAAATTTGTCATAGTCGGCCAAACTTCTTGTCCACCATGTTGTTTTTCTTTAAAAACCTACTTTTTCAAACTCCTCCCAGACAGTTTGTCCAATTTTCACCAAAATTAAACCACATCATCTCCAGACCATCCTGACAAAAAGTTATCCAAAGAAAGTTGATATGTCAAACCGTTTACGAATAACTCGCGAAAGAATCCGACGTAATGGTCACAAAAATGAAATTGAGGCTTTATCTCCGCAACGCATTAGCGTTTTATGACCAAACTAGGTGTGTATTATGTCAATCATTGTCTGAGGCTACCTGCAGAGTTTTGGCGCTGTGCCCCCTAGTGGTCAGGAATTATGAAAAACTGACTTTTTTGCTTATAACTTCTGAACCCTTTGGCCAAAAATCATGAAACTGGTCTCTTTAGATCCAGTGGGTCATGCCGAGTCCTGTGATACCAAATATTCCCATATCGGCCATTTTGAGCGTCTGCCATTTCGATTTTTCTTATAAGATGCTATGTTTAACAAACACGTGACTTTAGTGCTCTGTCAGCAATGGTTTACCCAATTGAAAGCAAACTTTGCATGTGTCAATGTCACCACACTCTCAATGTACCACATGAATTGACACTACAATTTGGTTACAGCGCTGCCTGTTGGTTGAATGTGATAAACCATTAAATCGAATTGCTAAAGACCGTATTGTTGGTTTTTCAGCCATTTAGACTTAAGTCATATTGAAATGTGTTTAGATTCTTACTGCCATTGGTCTGATGATGCTAGCCATGTCGGCATGACATTTAATGCCCTCCTTGCGCTTGGCCCCCTGATGGCTGCTAGCAGCTATATTTCTTCTTCTTCTTCTTCCAACACAAGTCAATGGCAGCCCATAGAACCGTATGCAGGAAAATGAAAAAAAGTTGGCACACTCATAAAGGACAGTCCAATCATTGACCATAGCAAAATTGAAGTCTCTAACTCAATCTCTATAGCGCCACCAACTGTCCAAAGTTGCACTCACGTTTACGTAAATAACTTTTGAACCGTATGTCCTAGAAACACAATTCTTTTGTCCACTGATTCCTTGGCTCAAGACGATTCGATTGCACCCTATGACGTCATTTTCCGTCATGAAAATTTTCCCGCCATTTTGAATTTTTTGAAAAACCTACTCTTTCGAACTCCTCCTAGGCCGTTCGTCCGATTTTCACGAAAATTGAACCACATCATCTCCAGACAATGTGGACAAAACGGTATATAAAGGAACTTGATTCGTCAAACTGTTTACGAATAACTTGCGAAAGAATCCGAGGTAAAAGTCGCCAAAATGAAATTGAGGCTTTATCTCCGCAATGCATTAACCTTTTCTGACCAAACTAGGTGTGTGTCATGTCAATCATAGTCTGAGGCTACCTGCAGAGTTTTGGCGCTGTGCCCCCTAGTGGTCAGGAGTTATGAAAAACTGACTTTTTTGCTTATAACTTCTGAACCCTTTGGCCAAAAATCATGAAACTGGTCTCTTTAGATCCAGTGGGTCATGCCGAGTCCTGTGATACCAAATATTCCCATATCGGCCATTTTCAGCGTCTGCCATTTCGATTTTTCTTATAAGATGCTATGTTTAACAAACACATGACTTTAGTGCTCTGTCAGCAATGGTTTACCCAATTTACCCAATGTACCACACAAATTGACACTACAATTTGGTTACAGTGCTGCCTGTTGGTTGAATGTGATAAACCATTAAATCGAAATACTAAAGACCGTATTGTTGATTTTTCAGCCATTTAGACTTAAGTCATATTGAAATGTCTTTAGATTCTTACTGCCGTTGGTCTGATGATGCCAGCCATGTCGGCATAACATGTAATGCCCTCCTTGCGCTTGGCCCCGTGATGGCTGCTAGCAGCTATATTTCTTCTTCTTCTTCTTCCAACACAAGTCAATGGCAGCCCATAGAACCGTATGCAGGAAAATGAAAAAAAGTTGGCACACTCATAAAGGACAGTCCAATCATTGACCATAGCAAAATTGAAGTCTCTAACTCAATCTCTATAGCGCCACCAACTGTCCAAAGTTGCACTCACGTTTACTTTAATAACTTTTGAACCGTATGTCCTAGAAACAAAATTCTTTAGTCCACTGATTCCTTGGCTCAAGCCGATTCGATTGCACCCTATGACGTCATTTTCCGTCATGAAAATTTTCCCGCCATTTTGAATTTTATGAGAAACCTACTTTTTCGAACTCCTCCTAGGCCGTTCGTCCGATTTTCACGAAAATTGAACCACATCATCTCCAGACAATGTGGACAAAACGGTATATAAAGAAAGTTGATTCGTCAAATCGTTTACGAATAACTTGCGAAAGAATCCGAGGTAAAAGTCGCCAAAATGAAATTGAGGCTTTATCTCCGCAATGCATTAGCCTTTTCTGACCAAACTAGGTGTGTGTTATGTCAATAATGGTCTGAGGCTACCTGCAGAGTTTTGGCGCTCTGCCCCCTAGTGGTTAGGAGATATGAAAAAGTTAAATATTTGCTTATAACTTCTGAACGCTTTGGCCAAAAATAATAAAACTGGTCTCTTTAGATTCAGTGCATCATGCCGAGTCGTGCGATACCAAATTTTTCCATATCGGCCATTTTGAGCGTCGGCCATTTTGAATATTGTCATAAATTGCTATATTAAACAAAGACATTGGCGTATCGTTACGAAACTCAATATGTGTCTTCGGCACCTAACCTTGATACGACTCAAAAAGTTTCGAGGCAGCACCACCTTGTGGTCAAAAGTTATAACCAAATTTACAAATATGCTAATAACTTTTGAGTACGTTAACCTATGGTAAAACAAATTATCTTTATACGTTCCTTGGGTCAAACCGAGAACACAGATACCAAATTTGTCATAGTCGGCCAAACTTCCTGTCCACCATGTTGTTTTTCTTTAAAAACCTACTTTTTTGACCTCCTCCCAGACCGTTTGTCCAATTTTCACCAAAATTAAACCACATCATCTCCAGACCATCTTGACAAAAAGTTATATAAAGAAAGTTGATTCGTCAACCCGTTTACGAATAACTCGCGAAAGAATTTGACACAATGGCCATAGAATTGAAAGCGAGGCTATATCTCCGTAACTCATTAGTGTATTCTGACCAAAATAGGTGTGTGTTATGTCAATCATGGTCTGAGGCTACCTGCAGAGTTTTAGCGCTCTGCCCCTTAGTGGTCAGGAGATAATAAAAAACTGACATTTTTGATTACAACTCCTGAACGCTTTGTCCAAAAATCATGAAACTGCTCTCTTTAGATTCAGTGCATCATGCCGAGTCCTGCGATACCAAATTTTCCCATATCGGCCATTTTGAGCGTCTGCCATTTCGATTTTTCTTATAAGATGCTATGTTTAACAAACACATGACTTTAGTGCTCTGTCAGCAATTTACCCACTTGAAAGCAAACTTTACTTTATGTCAATCACTAATTCCTTAGCTCAAGACGATTCGATTGGACCCTATGACGTCATTTTCCGTCATAAAATTTTTGCCGCCATTTTGAATTTTATGAAAAACCTACTTTTTCTAACTCCTCCTAGGCCGTTCTTCCGATTTTCACGAAAATTGAACCACATCATCTCCAGACCATGCTGACAAAAAGTTATTAAAAGAAAGTTGATTTGTTAAACCGTTTACGAATAACTTGCGAAACTTGCCCTCCTAGGCCGTTCGTCCGATTTTCACGAAAATTGAACCACATCATCTCTAGACCATGCTGACAAAAAGTTATTAAAAGAAAATTGATTTGTTAAACCGTTTACGAATAACTTGCGAAAGAATTAGACAAAATGGCCGCAGAAATAAAAGTGAGGCTATATCTCCGCAACGGATTAGCCTATTCTGACCAAACTTATTGTGTGTTACGTCAGTCATGATCTGAGGCTTTGTGCAGAGTTTTGGTGCAGTGCCTCCTAGTGGTCTGGAGATATAAAAAAGTGAAATATTTGCTCATAACTTCTGAACGCTTCGACCAAAAATCATAAAACTGGTCTCGTTAGATTCAGTGCATCATGCCAAGTCGTGCGATACCAAATTTTCCCATATCCGCCATTTTGAGGGTCGGCCATTTTGAATATTGTCATAAATTGCTATATTTAACAAACGCATTGGCGTATCGTTACGAATCTCGATTTGTGT
Source organism: Rhodeus uyekii (assembly GCA_037043235.1). Lineage (NCBI taxonomy): Eukaryota > Metazoa > Chordata > Actinopteri > Cypriniformes > Acheilognathidae > Rhodeus > Rhodeus uyekii. Next base: position 51,020 of record JAWRVZ010000553.1, read on the forward strand.
CTTCGGCACCTAGGTCTGATACGACACAAAAAATTTCGGGGCAGCGCCACCTTGTGGTCAGAAGTTATAACCAAATGTACAAAAATGCTAATAACTTTTGAATACGTTAACATATGGTAAAACAAATTGTCTTTATATGTTCCTTGGGTCAAGCCGAGTACACAGATACCAAATTTGTCATAGTCGGCCAAACTTCCTGTCCGCCATGTTGTTTTTCTTTAAAAACCTACTTTTTCGAACTCCTCCAAGACCGTTTCTCCGATTTTCACCAAAATTGAATCATAACATCTTCAGACTATGTTGACAAAAAGTTATTAAAATGAAGTTGATCCGTCAAACCGTTTTCAATAAAATTGCAAACGAATTTGACCAAATGGCCACCAAATAAAGCAAGGGTATATCTCCGTAATGCATTAGCGTATTTTGACCAAACTTTCTGTGTGTCGTGCCAATCATGACCTGAGGCTACCTGCAGAGTTTTAGCGCAGTGCAATCTAGTGCTCCGGAGATATAAACAAAGTGGTGCTTTTGACTCTTTTTTTTAATCTCTTATGAAAATAAAACTTGAAATGTCAACTGCAGCCACTAGATGTCAGCAGAACATTACTCAAAGTGTCATTTGCCCTTTTGACATTGAATTAAAACAGACAAATAAAGAAAATACTGATATGTGTATTACTGTAAATCAAACCATACAATGATTAATTTGGCTTTAACTACATTGGATCTACTGGGTTTATTTTCCCCATTTTAAAATTGCACATAGTAAGTAGACTGTCAGTGTATGCTTAAAGTTTATTTGATAAAATTACATTTCAGAGACAAAGGGTTTTCTCTCCGGCCAAGATTAAGTGCTTTGATGTCAAAATGACTTTAATGCTCTATATCAGCAATGCTTTACCCAATTGACACCAAACTTTGCATGTGTCATTGTCACCTCTCTCTGGACATACCACATGATTTTGATATTATTATTCTTCTTCTTCCATTGTAGTCTATGACAGCCCATAGAACCGTAAGCGGGAAAATGAAAAAAAGTTGGCACACTCATAAAGGACAGTCCAATCATTGACCATAGCAAAATTGAAGTCTCTAACTCAATCTCTATAGCGCCACCAACTGTCCAAAGTTGCACTCACGTTTACTTAAATAACTTTTGAACCGTATGTCCTAGAAACAAATTTATTTTGTCCACTGATTCCGTGGCTCAAGACGATTCGATTGCACCCTATGACGTCATTTTCCGTCATGACAATTTTCCCGCCATTTTGAATTTTTTGAAAAACCTACTTTTTCGAACTCCTCCTAGGCCGTTCTTCCGATTTTCACGAAAATTGAACCACATCATCTCCAGACAATGTGGACAAAACGGTATATAAAGAAAGTTGATTCGTCAAACCGTTTACGAATAACTCGCGAAAGAATCCGAGGTAATAGTCGCCAAAATGAAATTGAGGCTTTATCTCTGCAATGCATTAGCCTTTTCTGACCAAACTAGGTGGGTATTATGTCAATCATGGTCTGAGGCTACCTGCAGAGTTTTGGCGCTCTGCCCCCTAGTGGTCAGGAGATATTAAAAAACTGACATTTTTGATTATAACTCCTGAACGCTTTGTCTAAAAATCAGCGTCTTTGAGCGTCTTTGAGCGTCTGCCATTTCGATTTTTCTTATAAGATGCTATGTTTAACAAACACATGCCTTTAGTGCTCTGTCAGCAATGGTTTACCCAATTGAAAGCAAACTTTGCATATGTCAATGTCACCACACTCTCAATGTACCACATGAATTGACACTACAATTTGGTTACAGCGCTGCCTGTTGGTCGAATGTGATAAACCATTAAAATCGAAATACTAAAGACCGTATTGTTGATTTTTCAGCCATTTAGACAAGTCATATTGAAATGTCTTTAGATTCTTACTGCCGTTGGTCTGATGATGCCAGCCATGTCGGCATGACATTTAATGCCCTCCTTGCGCTTGGCCCCGTGATGGCTGCTAGCAGCTATATTTAGGGGCCAAGCACCGAAGGTGCGGAGGCACCTATTGTTTTTGTTTAGTTCTTATTATTATTATTCTTCCGCTTCCGCTTCCGCCATTGGAGTCTATGGCAGGCCATAGAACCGTTTGCGGGAAAATGATCAAATTTGGCACACTGATAGAGGACAAGCAAATTATTAACCATAGCAAATTTGAAGTCTCTAACTCAATGTCTCTAGCGCCACCAACTGTCCAAAGTTGCACTAACGTTTACGTGAATAACTTTTGAACCGTATGTCCTAGAAACAAAATTCTTTTGTCCACTAATTCCTTGGCTCAAGACAATTCGATTGCACCCTATGAAGTCATTTTCCGTAATGAAATTTTTCCCGCCATTTTGAATTTTATGAAAAACCTACTTTTTCGAACTCCTCCTAGGCCGTTTGTCTGATTTTCACGAAAATTGAACCACATAATCTCCAGAACATGCGGACATAAAGTTATTAAAAGAAAGTTGATTTGTCAAACCGTTTACGAATAACTTGCGAAAGAATTCGACAAAATGGCCGCAGAAATGAAAGTGAGGCTATATCTCCGCAACGCATTAGCGTATTCTGACCAAACTAGGTGTGTGTTATGTCAATCATGATCTGAGGCTACCTGTGGAGATTTGGCGCTCTGCCCCATAGTGGTCTGGAGATAAGAAAAACGGACTTTTTTGCTAATAACTTCTGAACCCTTTGGCCAAAAATCATGAAACTGGTGTCTTTAGATCCAGTGGGTCATGCCGAGTCCTGTGATACCAAATATTCCCATATCGGCCATTTTGCGCGTCTGCCATTTCGATTTTTCTTATAAGATGCTATGTTTAACAAACACATGCCTTTAGTGCTCTGTCAGCAATGGTTTACCCAATTGAAAGCAAACTTTGCATGTGTCAATGTCACCACACTCTCAATGTACCACATGAATTGACACTACAATTTGGTTACAGCGCTGCCTGTTGGTCGAATGTGATAAACCATTAAAATCGAAATACTAAAGACCGTATTGTTGATTTTTCAGCCATTTAGACAAGTCATATTGAAATGTCTTTAGATTCTTACTGCCGTTGGTCTGATGATGCCAGCCATGTCGGCATGACATTTAATGCCCTCCTTGCGCTTGGCCCCGTGATGGCTGCTAGCAGCTATATTTAGGGGCCAAGCACCGAAGGTGCGGAGGCACCTATTGTTTTTGTTTAGTTCTTATTATTATTATTCTTCCGCTTCCGCTTCCGCCATTGGAGTCTATGGCAGGCCATAGAACCGTTTGCGGGAAAATGATCAAATTTGGCACACTGATAGAGGACAAGCAAATTATTAACCATAGCAAATTTGAAGTCTCTAACTCAATGTCTCTAGCGCCACCAACTGTCCAAAGTTGCACTAACGTTTACGTGAATAACTTTTGAACCGTATGTCCTAGAAACAAAATTCTTTTGTCCACTAATTCCTTGGCTCAAGACAATTCGATTGCACCCTATGAAGTCATTTTCCGTAATGAAATTTTTCCCGCCATTTTGAATTTTATGAAAAACCTACTTTTTCGAACTCCTCCTAGGCCGTTTGTCTGATTTTCACGAAAATTGAACCACATAATCTCCAGAACATGCGGACATAAAGTTATTAAAAGAAAGTTGATTTGTCAAACCGTTTACGAATAACTTGCGAAAGAATTCGACAAAATGGCCGCAGAAATGAAAGTGAGGCTATATCTCCGCAACGCATTAGCGTATTCTGACCAAACTAGGTGTGTGTTATGTCAATCATGATCTGAGGCTACCTGTGGAGATTTGGCGCTCTGCCCCCTAGTGGTCTGGAGATAAGAAAAACTGACTTTTTTGCTAATAACTTCTGAACCCTTTGGCCAAAAATCATGAAACTGGTGTCTTTAGATCCAGTGGGTCATGCCGAGTCCTGTGATACCAAATATTCCCATATCGGCCATTTTGCGCGTCTGCCATTTCGATTTTTCTTATAAGATGCTATGTTTAACAAACACATGCCTTTAGTGCTCTGTCAGCAATGGTTTACCCAATTGAAAGCAAACTTTGCATGTGTCAATGTCACCACACTCTCAATGTACCACATGAATTGACACTACAATTTGGTTACAGCGCTGCCTGTTGGTTGAACGTGATAAACCATTAAATCGAATTACTAAAGACCGTATTGTTGATTTTTCAGCCATTTAGACTGAAGTCATATTGAAATGTCTTTAGATTCTTACTGCCGTTGGTCTGATGCTGCCAGCCATGTCGGCATGACATTTAATTCCCTCCTTGCGCTTGGCCCCGTGATGGCTGCTAGCAGCTATATTTATTCTTCTTCTTCTTCCGTCATGGAAGTTTATGACAGCCCATAGAACCGTAAGCGGGAAAATGAAAAAATAGTTGGCACACTCATAAGGACAGTCCAATCATTGACCATAGCAAAATTGAAGTCTCTAACTCAATCTCTATAGCGCCACCAACTGTCCAAAGTTGCACTCACGTTTTCATAAATAACTTTTGAACCGTATGTCCTAGAAACACAATTCTTTTGTCCACTGATTCCTTGGCTCAAGACGATTCGATTGCACCCTATGACGTCATTTTCCGTCATGACAATTTTCCCGCCATTTTGAATTTTATGAAAAACCTACTTTTTCAAACTCCTCCTAGGCCGTTCGTCCGATTTTCACGAAAATTGAACCACATCATCTCCAGACAATGTGGACAAAACGGTATATAAAGAAAGTTGATTCGTCAAACCGTTTACGAATAACTCGCAAAAGAATCCGAGGTAAAAGTCGCCAAAATGAAATTGAGGCTTTATCTCCGCAATGCATTAACCTTTTCTGACCAAACTAGGTGTATATTATGTCAATCATTGTCTGAGGCTACCTGCAGAGTTTTGGCGCTGTGCCCCCTAGTGGTCAGGAGTTATGAAAAACTGACTTTTTTGCTTATAACTTCTGAACCCTTTGGCCAAAAATCATGAAACTGGTCTCTTTAGATTCAGTGCATCATGCCGAGTCCTGCGATACCAAATATTCCCATATCGACCATTTTGAGCGTCTGCCATTTCGATTTTTCTTATAAGATGCTATGTTTAACAAACACATGACTTTAGTGCTCTGTCAGCAATGGTTTACCCAATTGAAAGCAAACTTTGCATGTGTCAATGTCACCACACTCTCAATGTACCACATGAATTGACACTACAATTTGGTTACAGCGCTGCCTGTTGGTCGAATGTGATAAACCGTTAAATCGAATTACTAAAGACCGTATTGATGATTTTTCAGCCATTTAGACTGAAGTCATTATGAAATTTCTTTAGATGCTTCCTGCCGTTGGTCTGATGCTGCCAGCCATGTCGGCATGACATTTAATGCCTTCTTTGTGCTTGGCCCCGTGATGGCTGCTTGCAGCTATATTTATTATTATTATTCTGCCGTACTTCTTATCGTGCAGACCAAACCGTAAGGTCTAGAGACTTGAAAGTTGGTCAGATGGTAGGTCTCAATTTGGCGAGAACGTATTAAAATATGACGCAAATCGGGCAATAGGTGGCGCTACAGCGACTACAAATGCGTACACGCTCATAACTTGTAAACCGTTTGTCGTACACTCAAGTGTCTTATATCCCTGGAATCCTTGCCTCAAGACTTAAAAAATGTATATCTCCGATTTCATTTCCGCCTATAAAAATTTTCCGCCATTTTGAATTTTCTGAAAAAAAAATTTCAAACTCCTCATAGGCCGTTTGTCCAAATCACGCAAAATTTCCCACACATCATCTAGAGACTCTCATGACCAAAAGTTGTCAAAGGAATTTTAATCGGTGATTCACGCTTGCAACAAGACAATAAAACGTTTGTGTAAGGCGGAGACACTTTTGCTAAAATCGTAATAGCTCTGGAACGCAAAGAGATAATCTCACCAAACTTCACGTAGTCATGTATAAGCTCAATTTGTGGTCACACCAAAAAAACTGCGATGATTGACCACTTGGTGGCGCTATATTGCAAAACAAACACTCAATCACCTGTACAGGGTCACATGGTAGTCCGATTGACCTGAGACTTGTCATGCACGGTCTTTGTCCAAGGGTTCATGATGGTCTATGAGGACATTGGTGTATCTCAAAAAACATGACCGTCATCGGCCAATGAACTTTGAGCATCAATTAGACTAGCTTAACGAAGGTTGATCAGAACGAAACTCGATGGGCGTGTTTGACTCATGGCCCTAGTTGTCTCAGAATTTTGAAGAAAATCGGACACTAGTTGGCGCTAACGAGTTTTTTGCGTCTCTACTCACGTGGTGTTTCACGCATCCACAAAATATTGATATCATCTGATAGATCTCCTCATACTGAACAACTTTGCCTCAAGAACCACTGCTGTCAATCAAACTGTTTGCGAAATATTGGAGATTTTTGAAATTTCAAATTTTTCGAACTCGTCATAGGCCGTCAATCTCACTGGCTTGAAAATTCACACGCATCATCTAGGGACACTCAAGGCAAAAAGTTGTCAAAGGATTTTCGATTAGTTAAACCGTTCAGCAGATACAATTTTTCATATATTTCTGATTTGGCCTATTGTGATTAAAATGTCTATATATCTTGTCCAAAAACAAGAAACTTCACAAAACTGTGTAAATGTTAAGAACAAGACATTATGAAGAAACTTGTGAGATTTCATGTATTTCTGATGCTCATAGGGCTCACATCACTTTCTATATTTTAAAATCTTAGAAAAGCTGTCCTACTAGTTTTTTCCACAAGAGAAACATCACAGATCTGTGAACATGTTGAGAACAAGTCATTTTGAAGAAATGTGTCAGGTCTCATGTATTTCTGATGCTCATAGGGCTCACAATAAATTACAAATGATCTACATTTTAAAATCTTAGAAAAGCTGTAATACTACTTTTGTCCACAAGAGACACCATCAGGCTAGAAAATCTTTTTATGTGGGGAACAAGTCAGATTGACATAGACTGACATAAACCGACAGAACAGTTCAGATGTTCAGTTCACAATATTAATATCATTTAATCTTCTCAGTCTGAACATCTTTGAAAGATGTCTATTCATTGTTTGCACATAGTAGAAACTTCACAGAACTGCGCTCATTAGGAAAACTAGTTAGATTGACAAAAAAAGGTCATAACAGTTCAAATGATATGACGTGTAGTGTTAAACATATCCACATTGATATCATTTGATAGATCTTCCCATACTGAAAAAAATGTGTAACATGTCTATATATTGTTTACACAAACTAGAAGCTTCATTAAGCTGTATTTATGTGGAGAACAAGTCAGATTGACATAGACTGACATAACAGATCAGATGATCTTTGGTGTTAAACATATCCACCTAATATTAAAATCATTTGAAAGATCTTTTCATACTGAACACATTTAAAACATATCTATATGTAGTTTAAACAAAATAGACACTTCATAAAACTCTGTTTATGTGGAGAACAAGTCAGATTGACATAGACTGACATAACAGTTCAGATGACATGACATTTGGTGTTAAAGACATACACGCAATATTAATATCACTTGATAGATCTTCTCATATTTAACAACTATGTAATATTTTACTTTATTTTTATTTTTAAGACTGTTTAATCAGGTTGTTTCACACATCCACACAATATTATTATAATTTGATAGATCTCATAATGAACAGATCATTAACAACTGAAAGATGATGGCTGTGATATTACTTTTGTCCACAAGAGGGAACCACAGGAAATCCATATTTCTTATTCCAATTTTTGAATTTGTTTTTCTTTTAATATATGTGGATACAAAAGAAAAGAAAGTAATTGTTTTTACAGAAAGAAAGTAAATACAAAGTAAATACATATACAAGACTCAAAAGAAGTATGATTTCTGCGTAATGAGGTCAAATGAAAGTATGGAGCGATAAATTATGTAGTTTTTTATTTAAACAGCATTAAAAATTCAAAGTACATTATCCTAAACTGGGTCACATAAGATATCAATACAAACTATTTCATGCATTAGATTTGAGTTCTTTGTGTAAATAATAGTTAGAAATGTTGAGAATTAAATTAAAAATCAAATGAAACAAAAATTAAGCAGTATATGAAGAAACTTTTTAAACATATTCAATAATTGTACATAAAAAATTATGAAATCATTCATTCATTCAGGCATTTTGAAATTCTTGAAATTCTCATATATTATAGTAGCAAAGTCTTCATGTCAACACGTATTCAAAATAAGTAAAATATTACATACAAAAACTGAATAAAATAGTGAACTATGAAACAAAAATGTGCAAGTACAGAGGAATACAGAGTCTTTGGTACCAAGAGCAAATCCAGGAAACAAATGTTCATTGAGCCAGCAGTGCAGCATGGTGCTAGTGGTGTCATGATCAGAACAATGTTCTGTGCAGTCAAACTATCCTCTCTTGATGTGCACTCAAAATGGAAATGTGAGCTGGGCATGGAGTTGAGTACTAGTTGAGTTGAGTTGGTGTCCAAATAATGAAGATGATGTGGTCAGCAAAGCAGTGTAAGGCATTTGTTGTGCCTGTAGATAAAGAGATTCTGATTAGGAAATGTTGTCAATCCAGTGAGAAAGCAAACCAAATATTATACAAAGCTAAAACAGTAAAGTGATACATGAAGACAATCATCCTCACTTGATGTGCACAGAAAATGGAAATGTGAGCTGGGTATGGAGTGACTACAATACAATGGTGTCCAAATAATAAAGATGATGTGGTCATCAAAGCAGCATAAGGCATTTGTTGTGTCTGTAGAAAGTGAGGCTCTGATTAGAAAAATAAGTTTGTGTAAAAAAGCTAATCTAGTCAGTAAATGGTCACTTTAAGCACAACGTTTTATATTCAAAAAAAAAAAATCTTTAGAAAACAAAATGTCATCTTGTCATATTTTATGAATATAATAAAAGTTATGATGAAATTAGAAGAACATCTAAGAAGAAAGAAGATTAGAAAATCATCTTACCTTTTTGAAATCTTGGAATGTGATGAGAATGCAGAAGCAAAGATAGGGAAAGCTTTGTGGAAGTTTGAAGTGGTTTGAAGATTGACTCCTTTTATGTCTTGTTTTTACTGTTTTCCTTTTTTACATCACCCAGTAGTTCATTGTAAATGGGATTTGTAAAAGCATATTGCATGGACATGTTTAACAGGAAAATACATAAAAAAAGAAACAGACAATGAATCAATGAATGAAAACAAAAACTAGTACAATGAAAATAATAACTAAATAATCCTAAAAAAATAAAACTAATATACAAAGAAAAGAAAGACAGCAACATACATTCCCACAGAGCCTCCCCCCCCCCATCAGAATGGACAAAGCATTATAATAACCACTTTAGTACAATGCATTCATGACAGCTGAAGTACGTAGGCATGATATCAATCTTTAGTTTATCTAAATCAATGTCTTTCACATATAAATGATCAATTAATGTGCCGTTTTCTGTTGTTGCATTATGAAAAATTTGTTTGAAACCAAAAGGCTGCATTAAATCATGAATAGTTGATGTATTGAAAATGTTTTCATTGAAATCCCCTAGAATTATTTTCCCACCTGGTAAGCAGTTCATTTGATGAATTAAGATGATCAACTTCTGTCGAAACAATGGAATGCTGTATGACGGTGGCCTGTATATGACTGCCAAAGTAGTGTGAACATTTTCAATACTGTATACTAGACATTCAATGTTAATGCATGGTAAATCAACTAAAGCAACTCTTACTTTCTCTCTGTGATATATACCAACTCCACCATGATTATCCTCTTTTAGTTTAGCAAAAACATCATGACTTGAATCATATGCAGCACTTCGTGGTTTGTCATGGAAATTGTATCCAGCAAGACTGATATCATTTTCAAAATAATTTGGTTTGAGCCATGTCTCTGTTACACATATCATATCTGCTTCAAAATACCTATTGTCTTGGCGTATATCTGTAATATGAGGAATGAGCCCTTCAACATTGTGTAAAATAATTTTAAATATTGGATTCTGTATTGTTTCACATGGAACAATGAATGGAGGCATGCTCTGCAGTGCGCGTTCAATGCTGTCTTTAGCATAAATCAAGTTTTCTTTGAAATCTTCTATTATCAGTCCTTCAAGAGAGGTCACTCGACTTAATGCCACATATGCTTGACCTGGAGCAAATATCTTTTTCAGTGAAACAACAGCTTTGTTCAACGTCAGACCTTGTACTTTATGAACTGTGCAAGCCCAGGCCAATCTTAAAGGAAATTGCCTTCTGACACCACCACTGGTTGTTACTCTTTCTTCTTCAGCTTTGATTGGTGTGCATTTCCTCAGTCCAGCTTTTAAACATGGATTTTTAGCTCTTGCCTCTTTACCAACTCGTTCATCATCAAACTCAATATATATTTTTGATGGAAATATTTCATCCTCAGCATAACAGAAGTGTTTAATTGTTCCAAAAATTCCATTTACAAGACCATCTGAAACATCAACATTCTTTAGCAGCATAATTCGAGCATCAACTGCTAATTCAAGGGATTTTTCCAAACAGCTGTTGTGAACTCTGAAATGAAAGCCATCTTTTCTTTCCATTCGTCCTGTTTTTGCATTTCTCTCAAAATCTTGGGCATTCACGGTAACGGTGTCTGAACATATTTTGTGCAACATCTTGATGTTATGTTCGTCAACCGCACTATTAGTTGCATAAATGTGTATATCTGTACTATCATCACCATTGCCTGTTTCACATTTTTTAAGCATGGTCACATCTTTTTCTAGCAATTGTTCATCTTTTTTGCGTAACCGTAAACGATTTAATAATTCTGCAAAGTCTTTGTCCTTCTGGCGCATAATCTCTGTGAGTTCAGTGACACTGAAGTTAGTTTCCCAAAGATTCACACTGTTCACTGGTTCATTATAAAGTGCTTTTCCTTTAACGGGAGACAGCTGATAAAAATCTCCAACTCCTATGACAGAAACTTTTCCAAATGGTGAATAATCTCCTGTTTGTTTGATTTGTCTCAATCTTCCATGAATATATGCTAGAAGTTTATGGTCAACCATTGAAATTTCATCAATTATTAATATGTGCAGTTTTCCAAATTTGGCTCTCAAGGAATTAATTTTTTCATCTCCAAGAGGTTGATATGGCAGTGAAGCATTTGTTCCAATACTGAAAGTGCTGTGTATAGTAGCTGCATTTATGCTGTACGCCGCGACACCAGTCGGAGCGGTTAATAGCACATGCGTCTCATCAGGGTTCTCTGATAACTTTGAAAGGATGCGGGACGTTTCATAATAGATTGCTTTAATCAGTAGTGACTTTCCAACACCTCCTGGACCAGATATGAACACATGGAATGGGTCTGGGTTTTCACCTTGTACTTTTGCTAAACACCATTGCCGTACTTTATAAAAAATCTGTGATTGTTTTTCATTCATGGAACGTAATAAAGCTATTGCATCCTTCTTTGTCATAGCAGATGGATTTTTGTCTATTGTGGAAGCAGTAGTGTTTGGTAATAGATCAGGAATGATATCATGACCTTCCTCTGTTTCTGTTTGTTGTTTTTTAATCTCAAGACATTCTAAACGCTCAAGTTCTGCTTCTGGACAGATTTGGGCCCAAGCATCTTCCATTGTTCCATGTTGTTCTAAATCATTTTGAGCTCTTTGTATTGTCTCGGCAGCTTTTTCAAATTTTGCCATGTTTGTGTCCACTATAATTTTGACTGACTCCAGTTCATCATTGTTCATTGTTACAAATCCAGTCTCATAAAACTCTTTGTGAGAAGTGAAATTAGGTGGTTTCAGTTGGTCTTGCAAAAAATGAGGCATAAATAATTCTAAAACACTTTGATAATAATTTTCTGGATTTTTGGTGGGAGAAAAACGAGCATATCGTACAATGGCAAAGTCTGTACGTGTTCTTTTTCGAACAAATCCCATTTCATCGTCCAATTTTACTCGGTTTGAACATGAGGTTTCAGCTTTGGATAGAACTCTGTATTGTGATGCAAAGGTTGCTAAACACATTACTGTAAATTCTTGAGTTTTCGGCCGTGCTCTGTATCTGTCTGTGATGCTTTTCATCCATATGCCATCACTGTCATTTTCTCCACATGCAGATTTTTTATGTATGGTGTTTAAGGGTAAACTCATTTTACTGTATTATCACCGGTTGGGATAAAAACCACTTTCCTTGATCCTTCTTTTAGTTTCATGTTTGTCAGTCGATAGACACTTTCTTGAGCTGAGACTTCTCTGTTATGTAAAAACACACTTCCAAGTTTTCTTAAAGCTTGTTTTGCATCCATATTTCCTTGATTGTGCGCTTCTTTCTGAGCATTAGCCAGCAGCAATCCCATTTCTCTCTCTGCTTTGGAAATATAGGAAATGATATATACAATACAAGAGTACGCATCAACAACAAATTGTATATCCATGTTTGCGTTCCAACATCATAAAAGGTCTTTGTTATATTGATTCACCCACACATCACTGGGCTTTCTCTTCAACACAACATTTGTTTTCTTTGAAACTTTGTTGTAAGCTGCTTCAAATGCCTCTTGGTTTATTCCAATAGATGCAAACATTGAGTCAACGGAGTCAAATACAGCATCAGTATTCAACAAACATTCTTTCACTTTTTTCATTATAGCTTCAGCTAACTCTTTTGATATTTGTTTGCAGTTATTAGCCTTTTTGCATGTACTTTTATGATTTTCATGATCGGCTTCTTTTTCATCATTTTCACTCTTACTGCTTCTTGTAATGAAAGTATTTTTGCTTGGTGGGCGATGAAAGTTAAATCTACACACGGTTCCTTTCTTTTTACATGTTTTTGAATGTCTTTTGCTGTGTTGTTGCACAGTGCTCACAATTTCATACATTTCTTTTTGCTCTTCATCTGGCATTTCACAAGTGACATAGCGATCAACAAAATCTATGACTTCATCATCATCATCTCTATCCACTTGAGGTGCATTTTCAACCCAAAACAGACAATGTGTATGAGGTGATCCTCGTTGCTGAAATTCTATTCGATAGAAATAATCAATTATTTTGCCGATTGGCTGTGCTGGTGACATAATGACATCTTTTAAAAAGCAATGGAAGCGATGATCAAACATTCTTGCAGCAGTTACTGGATTGCGTTTCAGCATCCCACATCTATCAGCCCAGTCCAGCTCATCGATAGGGGTTTGACAGGCCTCTTGTTTCACAATAGTTTGCATAAGCTCTGTCCATCGTAAGTCGGCTGATGAAAATGAGCAGAACCATGTTGGGATTCCAAGTTGTCTCACCATTGCAAACAAATCTTTTTGAACAGATTGCCAAAAAACAGGACTTCCTCTCACTGGCTTCAAGAATTTATAACCCTGATCAAAATTTAAAATCTTTTGCAATGACTCTTTGTTTGTCAGCATTTCTGAAGTAATTTTTTTGTTGTTCTTTGTGTCATAACCTTTTCGCAAAGCAATAGATACATTTGAGATAACTTGATTGAGCTCAGACAAATATTGTCCATAAAAAATGTAGTCAAGGTTTTGAGCAAAACGTCCATCTGCATTTAAGATTCTATTATTTAAATATCTCGAGAGTGTTAATTTTTCAGTTCGTGAGTCATGAAAAGTACCCGTTCCTTTTGGGAAGAGAACTGGAAAGCATTTGGCTTCATTAGTTTCATCCATTAACATTCTCACAGGATTACTGTCCTCTGCTGGTGCAAGTGACATAATGCCATCGAAATGTTGATCTAAAACCTCTTGTGCAATATCCACTGGTTGTAAACATGAATCCATGAACAAACCATGTTGTTGTCGATCATGAAGTGTCTCATCAGTGATCTCTTCTTCATCTTCATTCTCAGCATTGTGCTCTTTATCAACACACATGTTCTGATTTGCATCCAAATCACGTTCATTGTTAATACGTGTATCATTGATGTGCTCTTCGATTTTAGTCAGAGGATTGATCCAAGTTTTGTTAAACTCCACATCTGTATACCATTTGTTGTTTTCTTTTAAGTATGCCAATGCAGTTTTTATCTTATCAGTGTGCACAAATTTATATTCATAATGTCCCTTGTATGTTAATTTCCTCTTAAGCTTCACATGTATCATTAGATCATCATTTTCTGCTCTGGGTAAAACATTCACCACATCTGTAACGTTAGAAGGAACACAAGTCACTGGTCCATGAACTCCATTCTGTCCACCTCGTGGTAATGCCAGCATTTTCATGAATGGAATATGCTTTGCAATTAGATGTTGCTCAAGAGAGTTTAAACAGTTCAGTTCAGCTGGAATAGGATCCAGACTCAGATTGTTTGCTACACTTTCAGCAGGCATTTGACCATCACAAATTTTCCTATCACATGTGTGACAGATCCATAGAGATTCAGCCGGGGTATTTTTATAAACACAGTCTTCATTGCAGTCTTTATTACACTTATGCAGATAATCCAGTGTTACACATTTTTCTGCAATATAACCAGCGTGGACAGATTTTTGAAAATATTTCTTTTTATTGCAATATTTAACTTGCAATTTGAAGCAACTGCGATGGCAAACTGAACATACATAGTCAGGACCAGTAGATTTTTTTTTTTTAACTGTTCAATCACACAGTCAATGTCTTTCCTTTTCATCTTTGCTTCACGTTGTGTCAGAGCATTTCTTGCTTTAATACTACTGGCAAAACAAATATCATTTTTATATTTCTCTATATTATAATGTATCACCATGTTTTTGTGCATTTCATTGTCCTTATATTTTTCAACACTGTACATTTTGGCAGAATCTCTGTGCGATTCATTGTCGTTGTACTTTTCAACACTGTACATTTTGACAGAATCTTTGTGCGATTCATTGTTGTTGTACTTTTCAACACTGTACTTTTTGACAGAATCTCTGTGCGATTCATTGTCGTTGTACTTTTCAACACTGTACTTTTTGACAGAATCTCTGTGCGATTCATTGTCGTTGTACTTTTCAACACTGTACTTTTTGACAGAATCTCTGTGCGATTCATTGTCGTTGTACTTTTCAACACTGTACTTTTTGACAGAATCTCTGTGCGATTCATTGTCGTTGTACTTTTCAACACTGTACTTTTTGACAGACTGTCTATGTAATTCATTTTCATTGTATTTATGAATACTATAATTTTTAACATGATATCTTTTGTTTACCTGAATTTTTATTCTCTGGGTTAAGTCATTATTACTGCTGTATTGGATTTTCTGTCGATAAAGCTTACGTGGGTCTGAAGACGCTTTTAATGATGCATTAAAACTTGAACTTTCTGCTTTGCACAATGCGGCACAGTTTCCATCTTTGTCCTTTACACACACGACAACTTCATAATGAGAATTATTTACATGTTTCAAGTAAATTCCCTTTTGTTGAAAGTTATATCTATTTGAAAATAGATTTGAGGCAGCATATTTAAACCATTTGTCTTGACTGTATGTATATATATCAACACCAATTAAATTACTTGTTGCCTGTATCTCCAGCTCTGTTGCCCAAATTCCGACATATTTCATTCTTGAACTTGCAATATAGTCTGGTACAGTACTGTATCCTTCTCTGAGACACTGAACGTATTCTTTTTGATTTTGTAGAATTTCAGTAACAACAGCCCGTCTCAATTTTATGTGTTCTTGTTCACTTCCACTTATTGCTAAAGTGATCGCTCTGAAAAAGCAATTACCATCAGCCACAATATTTTCGGTTTTGCAAGGCTCAGTGATTTCAACAATCTTTTCTGCATTGATTTGTTCCTTTACAATTTTTATAATGCTCAATTTCAAGCAAATCAGTCTTTGTTGCTGTTCTGTTAATGGAGTGAACTGAAAAGAAACAGTGTCACTTTGCGAAATAATTTCCACATCACCTGCATATTCATTAAGTGGTCAAATAGAAGGCATTATGTTTGTTTGCTGTTTCACACACGGTTCATTCACAGGTTTGTTATCAGCACTTAAGAAATCAGTCAAAGTATACCTGCAACCAACATCATTGTCCATGTTTGATGAGAGAGATTTACTCATTCTTTCTGCTTCAGCGCTTTTCTGCATCGTTGAACAGGAGACAGACCGGTCATGGTTACCATCTTTATCAATCATTTCAGTCTTTATTCCAGTTACTTCAAATGGAACATAGATTGTGCCAAACTTCGGACCAAAGTCTATAAAATGATTGTTGACAAAATCAATGGTGCTGTAATAAGCTACAAAACTTGTTGCTGAGTTGTACTGTTGACCAGCAATTAAACTTGTTGCAAGTGAATCAACAATGGCATACCAACCACCTTGTTTGATAATGGCACATGTATTGGCACAAATAGTTACCAGGCAGGAATCATAATCAATCAGTGCTCATTGTACTGCCATGTGAAATGGCATAGCAACATCTTTCAGTTCTGCATCATACTCATAAACATCAGTAAAGCCAGAGAAAGTTGCACCATATTTTATTTCAAAATCACTTTCATTGTACATACATGTTTTGGGAAGTTCAGATATTGCAATGTACTCTTGTTGGCCATTTCCGATTTTATCTGCTTCATTCATGGCAATATAAAGATCATTTCCTTTAAGCAAAACATTATCCAGATCTGCACTTTTCCACATCAGAACATTCTTTACTCTGTTTTGGAGTACAGCTGTGAAACTGATAGCTGCACATTGCTTGTTTCTGGCACTTTCAAATCGCTGATCAGCTTGACTGAACGATCCTCGCACAACTGATCCATTGAATACTATGGGAGATTCATTAGCAGAGTTATTGACAGTTGGATTGAAAGGTTCATTGACAGGTGTATTGACAGGTTTGACAGATTCTTTGACAGGTTCATTGACAGGTTTGAGAGCTTTGACAGGATCATTGACAGGTTTGAGAGCTTTGACAGGTTCATTGACAGGTTTGAGAGCTTTGACAGGTTCATTGACAGGTTTGAGAGCTTTGACAGGTTCATTGACAGGTTTGAGAGCTTTGACAGCCTTTTGTTTAACCGAGGGCTCTGCATCATCGGAACAGCTCAACCTTCGTCTTTTAGCTGCTGCGGACCTGCGGAATCCCTTCTTCCTTGGCATCTGCACAGACAAAAAACAAAACACATAAAAATGTATTATAAATTATATAAACCTTACATTCTGACACCAAAGTATTGTTTATTTACATCTGTATTCCATTTAAACTTAAAAGCTTAGTTTACCGAAAATGTTTTAATTCTATCCTCATTTAGTCAGCCTTACCTTGTTCCAAACCTGTAAGAGTTTCTTTGTTCGGTTAAATACTAAAGAACATATTTTGAAGAATGTTGATAGCCAGACTAGAACTGCAGCGACGCATTACATTATTTACATTTCATTTTCAAACATCATTTTAGAGAAGCACATACAATTAGTGTCACATAAGTTAAGCCTAATGCTGAAGAAAAAAACTCTGAAAGGCAACATGTGGTTTAAAGGCGTAAGTCTCTCATATCCTTGACAGTCATGTTCATAATCTTATTGGTAATTCCATGCTAGGTGTGCAAACAGTTTTTATGAGAGAAATCTAACTTTCGTTCTCCCTGAGAAATATAACAAACAATAACTAAATAATATTTTAACATGAAATATATGAATGATGACACTATTAAGTGCGTTTCATAAAAGGTATTTGTTACTTTATTATGAAATATTTTATGAAAAACTATTTTTAATGTATACAGTGTAGAAAATGTTTACTATAATTGTTATTAATTAGTGCATTTGGGAGTATGACTTACTTTAATGACTTGTGTGAAGTTTCAATCTATCCTTTCAACCCATTCTCTCGTTTATGGTATCAATGTAAATTTAGGCTTTTATTTTGAAGCTCTACCTGTGCACAAATAACTTATAAACTTTGGCAAATACACTAAAAGCAATGTTGCCATCGCTTTGAGCTTTAACAATCATTTATTCATCCTTTCTTAAAGTATTTCCAGACTGATGATCGAGGTTTGGCTTTATGGGATTCATGGTGACAGCAAAAGCTGCCATTATTATAAATGAACATAAATAATGCATCAACATATTTTCATAGTTAACGTAATCAATGACATCACTGCTGCTCCAAAATGTAATGCAATTTATTCACAAGTTACACAAATATTTTTTTACACAAATATACATACTCAAATGTTTTTTTCACAAAGACAAGATATTTGATATGAATATGAATATGATATGAATAAGGAGGACGACCTTAGATGAGATCTGAACGTTTTCTGAAAACCACAGGGAGAAAAAAAATCAGTTCACAGAACACTGATGGCAATTACACTAATAACTATTATATAATCATTATAATATTTATGAATTTTGATGATCATGAGCAATTATTCTAACTAGAATCATCAAGAACAATGTGTATATCATTTCAATATGAGCTACATGATAAAATCATTAAAAAAAATACTTCAAACACTAACACAACCTCAATCATAAATGACAATGATTCTCCTGAAACCAAACAACAAAATCACAACATAACATTCAAATGTTCAGACCTGTTGCTGACTAAAACAGATCAGTTATAATGTTTAGGTCTTTTCTAGCAAACAGTATAATTATTTCTGTTACAAATCTTCATATTATTACAGATGTATTCGGATAACAGATTATATTCCAGATATAAATATGATCTACATCAGCAATCAAACCAGACCAAACCACCATCTAAAAGTAACTTGTCATTACATTGTTACACCAGAAGGTGGAGACAAGCGAGTGTTAAGACTTTATCTCAGTAGGGATTCAATCTTCAACTGGCTGGAAGGAGCAGCCAGTGACTGGTCACGTGACCTGCCACTTGCTGGTGGCAGCTGCCAGTCTGCTTTGGCTAGTAGTTGACATAGGAAACATTGACATGAAACATTGTAGGAAACATTGACTTTTCTCAGATTTTTTTCTTCCTCTTTACCTCTGGGAACTACATTAATATATGTCCATACATATCAAATTACTCATGTTCTTAAACATAATTGGTATTTTTGAGAATTTGATCATTATTATTAGTATGAGTGTACTCTTATGAACCTATTCTTTCATATAATGGCTGTTTTAAGGGAGTTTATGCCAAATAAAGCGATCAAATGACCGTAATTACAACTGGAAGCTTATCTACGTATCGCTGACGCCTCCTCCAGTCAGCGGCTGATGAGCAACGAGTAATATGTATTGCTCTCTCTACAACTGTACATGTATAATTGTATATGTATCTCTGTGTATATGTAACTGTATTGGAATCATCTACATTTTGTATTTTTTTATTTACTTTTTATACTTAATACAAATAATAATAGCAATTTGTACAATAATACAAAGCAATAATACAAATCTATAGATCTTTACCATATATACCTAATAAAATAACATTTTGTTCATAGAGAGAGCAAGAGATAGAGACAGAGATACTTATAGAATTATACATGTACAGTTGCAGAGAGAGCAATAGAGAACACATCGTTGCTCATCAGCCGCTGACTGGAGGAGGCGTCAGCGATACGTAGATAAGCTTCCAGTTGTAATCACGAACATTTGATCGCTTTATTTGGCATAAACTCCCTTAAAACAGCCATTATATGAAAGAATAGGTTCATAAGAGTACACTCATACAAAATAAAATAACATTTATTTGCAGAGAGAGCAATAGAGAACGGCTTACAGTCGCTGCTTCAGCTGGATGTAGCGGCAGCTCATTAAGCATCCAGTAATAATCAAATGATCAAAAACACCAGTCATGGTTAAGAACATAATCATATCATAGGAATAATAAATTCATTTTATTATTTAAGCAATAAATTAATGCAATTCCCCAAGATCAATAGGGCAGAATACAAAAAAACAAAATTTGCCAAAACTCAGTACAGTATTTCCTTAAACTACTTGCCAAGGCAGACTGACAGCTGTCACCAGCCAGTGACTGGTCACATGACCTTTAATTAAATCATTCAAGACATTCCTTAAAAGACACTGGTTCTTCCAGCAGATGATGAAACTAAGTCACTGAATCATCCATTCTAACCAATCTTTACAAAGAACTAATCTTCATTAAATAAACACTTTAAATATATTTCAGCAGATATAATTTTTCAGATTCTGTAGTAAACTGCATTATATTGTTTAATTGACTTCAGAATAACAGGAGAATCATGATGTTTTTAAAAACAAAAACCGTAATTCTCAATTTATAACCAATCATGCAGCTCATATAATAATATAAAACTATATGAAACATCTGATATTAAATATGATATCAATGAAAACAAAGTGTAATACATGAAATTGGTTTCATATTCAACACATTTCCACTGAATACATTTACTAAACAGTTTGTGTTAAACTAGTCTTACCTCAGCACTGCTTCATTGATTCCCCATTTCACATAAAAAGAAGCAAACAGAAATAAGTCATGCATTCCTCTAATTTCAACATGTATTTCAAATGCATCTCAGATTCTCTCCTGACATGTTTACCTCAAATCTATCAAGCACATTATCACTGACCAAAACACAACTCAACTGTCAGTATGTTCTTTAATTATCTAATATGCATCATCATATAGTCTGTATAAAATGAACAAACACAGAAATTATTATTTCTAAACAACCATTTTCTTGCACTAAAAAACAAAACAAAAGCACGTTTTACATTCAGAACTCAAGCAAAATTCCAGCATTACTCAACATAGGCGCAACATTTGAACATTATAATACTAGTTAATCTACTTAACATGTCCAATCATAATTAGCACAGATGTATTGACGGATATAATCAGTCATTGTTTATATGAACACAAAGCATAAGCAAAAACTACACACACAATCGCGCCCGGTCTTTGTCTCGCTCACAAACACAATTACTCACACACGGTCTTATTTCGTCTGCATTTTGGTTGTTTTAACACTCACAATTACTTTTCCCTAAAGTCACATATTACAAATTGATCATCACTAAAATTATCATACACTAACACAACACATGAAATATACAGCATAAAGAGTTATTTTTGTGTTATATCGCTTCACAATGACTATGCCCAGTGTTCAATTGAAACGGCAACTTTACACTCTCGTTTCCCAAAAATAACCACAGAAATATATCAGCTAGCACGACAATACTGGAAACTAAATGAGGATCATTGTGGATGAGCATGAATAAAGCACGGATTGATCAGATTAAATGAAGAAATCCACAAGGCGCTTTGCTTACCGTTTTAGTCAACTGAATAACTTTTAATAACTTTAATTTTGTAATAATAACAACACAAATAAAGCTTCACAATCCATTCTTTACTACGTTTTTACATAAATATACATCACATTCGCCATTCTTAAAGTATTTTTGTCTTTAAATTATTAAGTCTTTCTGTAAATATGACAATTCCATGCGTGCCTTTTTCACATTGCTATATTTACAACTCAATCTCTGGACTTTACATTTAAGCACAATTACACAGCACGCCATATTATTTACAATCATTTAGAATAATGGTGGCTTCTGCTTATTTGTGCACAGGAAGAGCTTCAAAATAAAAGCCTAAATTTGTACATTTGTAATTATTACACATTTTGTAATTATTACCGTACATACATCTTACATGTCATGCTGACTAGGGGAGAGCGGGGACAAACGTAACACTTTTTGGTTTTAGCCAAATAATGAAAAAAGTAATTGGGTTAGACAAACCATATTTTTATACAAACAACACACAAGTCTCTCCTACAAATGAGCACTGTTTTGATATTCGTCGGACCTACAGTTTCTGCGCAACTGTTAGTTGTAACACCATGTTATCCAATGGGTGTTCATTGACGTATTTTTATTTCTTAATAAAAGTTTAGTCTTGATGATTATAAGCATAACTTATGAATGGAATGTATATTTTTATTTTATTTATTATATTTGTAATGCTTTGAACAATGCATGACATGAAAATTTTTTTAATAGGTTAATACAATGCTAAATATATGATGTTTTATTAACAAAGTTCGGGAGGAGCACGTTCAAATGATTAACACAACCAACACGTCATCAGCAATTACACCTCATCCTATCAGCAGGAGAGGAAGCATGTATATATAGACATGTTTGACTCACCTACAGCTCTTTGACATTTTTCGGCAGCTCGACAGTTTACGGCATTGTGGCTCCGCCTTTTGGTCACAATACACCCGAAATCGAGCTCCACTCGTTAGATGGATTCTCTACGAAAACCTCCGGACCCAGTAGCGATCCTCATCCGCTTAACACCATGCTAACTATATTATATCACCCTCAGCAATACATCACGGATGCCAGACCAAACAAACGGGTCCTAAGCAACAACAAGCAAACGCACAGTAAGACGCGAGGCCTGTTCTCGCCACCAAGCAAACATCCGTATCCAGCAGCTCTACATCGGCTTTTAATCGCTCCTGCCATTGAGAAAGGATAATAAAGCTGGTTGAGCTGCAAGCTCGACTCTCAGGCAATGCCGCCTTCTTCCTGCTAGTCAGGCCGCCGCCGCCGCGAGCCTCAGTTTCAGCTCACACTCTCTCTGTCCGTCAGCTCACACAAACAAGAGCAGCTTTAATCCTTCCCGGCGCTTTTATTTCTGCATCGCTAAATCACGAGCAGTTGTGCCATCTCAATACTACTGTTCCGGGGAACCCACGTCTGAGATGTGATTGTTCTAAAGTAACGCGCTGCTTCCTCGCAACTCAAGCAGTAGCGCGCACCGAAGTCAGATCGCGCGCAGTAGCCTATAGTCCGATCGCACGCGCCGCTTCAGATCGCGCTCATTACAGTCGATCGTGCGCTCAGCCGCCCACACAAGAATCAAGTACTTATTGCCAACGCTGCCTTGTTGTTTCAACTTAATCGGCTATTAAGTGGACTCGCTGGAAAGAAACCATATGCACTTCCTATTTCAAAGTAATTCTTTGCCTTCACTGTTTCAATCCTTTAAGTCCATGATAAGCTTTATAAGTCTATGATATTTGGATGAACCCCTGCTCAGGGTTTATTCAAAGCCAATAAGTTTGTGAACTTTCATAAACTTTGATATTTCGATTTCCAACAGGTAAGTTTGTTTTGAAATTAAATATGCAACATGCATTTGATATAAATTCAACTGTCAATTTTATAATTGAAAGGTTTTACTTATGGAAATCAATGTTTTTTACAAACCATATTGATTTTGTTGTTTCTTGCGTGTATTTAGACGTCTGTAACCAAAATAATTCAAGAGATTGAAACACTGAACAGCAACAAGCTTTGAGTGCTTTCTCTGGCTCAGCGCCAGCCAATGTGTTCAAATTTAGCAGGCGATCATGTGATGCCCCGCCTTTCGCCACATTGTCCAAGAACAGGGGTGGCCAACCCGCGGCTCGCGACCGGCTCTCATCCGACCCGCGGAGACCTTTTTGTCTACAAAAAAAAAACACAAAAAAAAAACACATACATTTACATGTATCCTGCCAAGATCAGCCGCCGCTCACGTGGACGTGATGTTTTTACCGAATTCAAATAGAGGCGCGCAGAAGCGCGTTCCCTTTCGAGAGTGGGAACGAGATGTTTAATGAAATGCATTTGGGAACTCCTCCCCTTCATGGATAACAGCAGTTGACAACTGGCCAATCGTAGCGCGATGCATATCTGGCTGCCAGACGGTATAAATATCATAAATAGCATTTCCTTCATACTTCTCTAAACGGAATATGATAAAATAACAGAGGTTACGATAGTAACCGGAGACGTTTTCCAACCGATCACTACATTACCAAACCGCTGCTTACTTTTTATACTTCCGGTCACCGTCAATGAGATGATATACCGTTTTTCCCGCATATATAATTAACAGACGCATTCTCTTTGCATGCTCATATAGCTCGCGGGTGTCATATGTAAAATGTAAAAAAAAAAAAAAAAAAAATTATTTATAAACATATAAAATGTGTGATATATGTGCGAGACCTTTCTAATGTCAAAACCCCATCAACAAATGCGAATTCAACAGTCTTTTATGCGGCTCTCCGCAGTCATGAGCTTTATTTTGTGGCTCATCATGCTGAACAGATTGGCCACCCCTGTCCGAGATTGAGATGTACCAGTTTCACGATAAACTCTTCCTCTCAAGTTCCTTCACTGTATCCCACTGTCGAAAGGCACTCAACAAACACTGCAACCGAGCCTCCAACAACACCACGCGGTCGCCAGCTCTTCCGCTCCGTTGTCGCACCCTATGACGCCGAGACTTGCCTTCACCTCCACCATCAAGACATCCACCTTCTTCTTGCCCAACTTCCTACGACACCTCAGCACTCGTATCAATAGTACAGGAGGACGACCAAAGCAAATTAACTAGAATAGGTCTCGCTCCAGTCAGCCGTACCATCTCCAAATCAACTCTACCTTCAAAATGCCTCAAACGTACGTTCCTTAAATC
Organism: Rhodeus uyekii; assembly: GCA_037043235.1. Classification (NCBI taxonomy): domain Eukaryota; kingdom Metazoa; phylum Chordata; class Actinopteri; order Cypriniformes; family Acheilognathidae; genus Rhodeus; species Rhodeus uyekii. Next base: position 75,536 of record JAWRVZ010000553.1, read on the forward strand.
TTCATATCTCTCCCTTGCAAAACCAGATCTCCAAGCGTTAAGACGCAGCAGCACACTGCAGTTTTCCAGCACTGCACCTCACATGCCAGCATCTAGCGACAAACACCGCCCTTTAAGTGCGAGCTTGCCTCCGCCAGCGGTGCAGGCTTAGCAACGGCAGCACGTACCTAAACTTTCCCCTATGTTTGGCCTGCAGCCCGGCCTTCCGATTCTAGCGTGAGGCTGGCGGCACAGGCCCAGACACCGTCTTATCTTCCCTTTCTACCCTTTCTGTCCCTCTCCGGGCTCCAAGTGTCAACCCAAGCGTGAGGCTGCCTCCGCAAGTGGCTTCGCCCCTGGCCTTTTTCCACCTAATTCTCTCCACCATGCTAATTCTCCTTTCATCCTGTTCTCTGCTATGCCATTCCACAAACACTGCTGCTTGGAACCACCTCTGTCGCCAACAACAGTTGAACACAAATCCCAACTGAAGTTAAGGCTGCTGCCACCAGAGGTGGACCTATTCCCAACCAGTATATCAATATTCAGAGTTGATATTTATCGACGCTAAATGTCCATTCTTCAAGCTTTTCGCTTCAAACCACTCCCTTGGAAGATTACATGTGGAGTGGAAAAGATCAAGACTTTCCACTCCACATGTGGTCTGCTCCACATGGTCTCTACCCACTACCACCGACTCGTATTGCATTCCAATAACACCAAGAACTTCCAAGTCAGCTTCACCATGGGTTACCTAGGTGAAATCTACTTCTCACTGCCGAAACCTAATCCTCTGCTCATCAAAGGTATATCAAGAACGGAACCCACCAGCTCAGAAACCAGACAACCAATCATGTTGGAAATCCGTATCCCTACTCTCCGCCAAGGATTCCACCCAAATGTCGTCCGACCACTCAACGCCATGGTCGAGCCATATAGATTCCAGTTCCTCTGATTCCATCACATCCAACCTTAATCCAAATCCATCCATATTCTGACTCGTCAGCGCTGCACAACGAAAGTAAGAGAGACCAAACCATAAGGCTTTTCTTACTCCAACAGCAACAATCCTTCGTAGCCAACCTTCATTTAAGAGATCAGGCCAAACTCCCATCCGACCCACTCTTCACAGAAGACTTAAATCACCCCACCACATGTTGTGTCCCAAAACCAGCAGATCCAAGCACTGGGCCGCAGGTCATCGGAAGCTTCAGGAGTTACATTCGATAAAATCAGTCTCTCCAGAAATGGCTTTCACCGCCACAAGAGACAACAGAAGTCGAGGAAATAGACAATCTCCATCATCCAACACGCGATTAGTTCAGAGGAAGTTCTCCATTTCCGCAGTAGTGATGCACCTCCACACTCCCGCATGAGCTCAGTTCAAATGGAAATTATTCCACTGCCGCCTCCATTGCCGCAGCAATGATGTTCCCCCACACTCCCGCAGGAGTCAGCCAAAGGGGAAATTTCCCACTGCCGCAGCAGTGAAGCCATGTTCATACTAGCTTGGTTTCCTCAGATGCTCATAACTCACCATCACATCCACTCAGCCTACTTTCATTTCAGAAACTCGCAGGCTAAACTCCCATCCGTCCCACTCTCTATAGACGATTCCACCCCATTACAAGTTCTGGTTCCAAACTTCTTAAAGCGACACTACCCAAACCAGATTCCCAACAGACCATTTATCCAGCCATTCATTTCGCATATGTGCAGCAACCACGGCTGCGCAAAGGCCTTTCCCAACAGCAAATACAAGCATTGCGCTGCTGGTCTTCAGAAGCTTCAAGAGGCACATCAGATCAAACAGATTGCACATCAAACAAGGTCTTCCGTTTAGCATCAGCTCCTCCCCACTTACAACTTCATGGCCACTACTTCCATTGCCGCAGCACTGACACTCCCGTCACTCACTGACACTGCACACTCTCATCAATTCATACCCATTCCTAACCCTCTCCCTTACGTCTGGCCTGCAGCCCCCCCCCCCATCTAATCCTAGCGTGAGGCTGCCTCCGTTAGCGTTGCAGGCCCAGACTCCCCACCTCTTTCCCCAAACTATCCCCCTTTCTAATCTTTCCGTTCCTTCCCAAGCCCCAGGGGCCGACCTAAGCGCGAGGCTGCCTCCGCACGCGGCCCCGGCTTCTTTTCCTCCTAATTTCCTTTCCCAAACTAAATCTTTCTTCACCCCTTCTCAGACTATCCACTGCCGCAGCAGTGACGCTCCCGCAGGAGCAAGCTCTCTCTAACTCCCACTGCCGCAGCAGTGACGCTCCCACAGGAGCAAGCTCTCTCTAACTTCCACTGCCGCAGCAGTGACGCTCCCGCAGGAGCAAGTTCTCTCTAACTCCCACTGCCGCAGCAGTGACGCTCCCGCAGGAGCAAGCTCTCTCTAACTTCCACTGCCGCAGCAGTGATGCTCCCGCAGGAGCAAGCTCTCTCTAACTTCCACTGCCGCAGCAGTGACGCTCCCGCAGGAGCAAACTCTCTCCAACTTCCACTGCCGCAGCAGTGACGCTCCCGCAGGAGCAAGCTTCTAATTTCCACTGCCGCAGCAGTGACGCTCCCGCAGGAGCAAGCTTCTAACTTCCACTGCCGCAGGAGCAAGCTCTCTCCTTCCACTGCCGCAGCAGTGACGCTCCTGCAGGAGCAGCTCCTAACTTCCACTGCCGCAGCAGTGACGCTCCCGCAGGAGCAAGCTCTCTCTAACTTCCACTGCCGCAGCAGTGATGCTCCCGCAGGAGCAAGCTCTCTCTAACTTCCACTGCCGCAGCAGTGACGTTCCCGCAGGAGCAAGCTTCTAATTTCCACTGCCGCAGCAGTGACGCTCCCTCAGGAGCAAGCTTCTAATTTCCACCACCGCGGTCAGCGACGTACCTCTTTGGTCCTGCAGCGGCCCAGAGGGGTTTTTCGCTGCAATGGTAGCGACGTGCCTCCTGCTGCCGCGGGGGCCCCGAGGGGTTTTCCCCTGCCGCGACGTTGACGTGCCTCCTGCCGCTTCAAGGGTCCAGAGGGGCTTTCCCCTGCTACGACGTTGACGTGCCTCCTGCCGCTGCAGGGGCTCAGAGGGGCTTTCCCCTGCTACGACGTTGACGTACCTCCTGCCGCTGCAGGGGCCCAGAGGGGTTTCCCCTGCTGTGACATTGACGTGCCTCCTGCTGCTGTGAGGGCCCCGAGGGGTTTCCACTGCTACGGTAGTGACGTGCCCCCTGCTCCCACAGCGGCCCCGAGGGGTTTCCACCGTCGCAGCGGCGATGTGCCCCCTGTTCCCGCGGCAGCCCCGAGGGGTTTCCACTGCCACGCCAGCGACATGCCTCCCGCTCCTGCAGCGACCACGGGGGTTTCCACCACCGCGGTAGCGACGCACCTCCTTGGTCCTGCAGCGGCCCCGAGGGGTTTCCGCTGCAATGGTAGCGACGTGCCTCCTGCCGACGTGGGGGCCCAGAGGGGTTTCCCCTGCTGCGACGGCGACGTGCCTCCTGCCGCTGCGGGGGCCAGAGGGGTTTCCCCTGCTACAACGCTGACGTGCCTCCTGCTGCTGTGAGGGCCCCGAGGGGTTTCCACTGCTACGGTAGTGATGTGCCTCCTGCTCCCACAGCGGCCCCGAGGGGTTTCCACCGTCACGGCAGCGACGTGCCCCCTGCTCCCACAGCGGCCCCGAGGGGTTTCCACTGTCGCAGCGGCGACGTACCTCCTGCCTCCCGCATCGGCCCCGAGGGGTTTCCACTGTCGCAGCGGCGACGTACCTCCTGCCTCCCGCATCGGCCCCGAGGGGTTTCCACTATCACGGCAGCGACGTGCCTCCTGCAGCGACCACGGGGGTTTCCCCTACCGCGGTGGCTACATACCTCCCTACTCCTATGGCAGCCAGGGGAGTAGTTTCAGAGGTACCCCTCATACTCCCAGAAACCAAATTACACCCAATTCTCTTTCTTGCAACAAATTGAACAACAAACACATATCCAATGCTAAAGCCATATCATCCCCTCCGCACCTCAAGCCCTCTACAGTAACAATCATCTGCCCTCCCGAACTCACAATTACCCCCCCCCTCAGCTGTAACCTCGCAATTCTTTGGGGGGTCATCAAAATCTTTAGCGGCTGTCCGACTAGGTTGCAATTTTTGGGGGAGTGCTCCAGGTTCGGGCTAAATACCGAGCTCGGAGCCCTCTCCTCGCACAGCACGCCAAATATGCTTACCATTTATTGCTCCTGAATCATTTGTAAGTGTGAACTCGTGAAATGATGTTTTATTAACAAAGTTCGGGAGGAGCACGTTCAAATGATTAACACAACCAACACGTCATCAGCAATTACACCTCATCCTATCAGCAGGAGAGGAAGCATGTATATATAGACATATTTGACTCACCTACAGCTCTTTGACATTTTTCGACATCCCTCCACCACCCCAACTCCTCACACTTAATTGTTCCTATCAAAGTCAGGATACGGGGGGAGTGCTCCAGGTTCGGGCTAAATACCGAGCTCGGAGCCCTCTCCTCGGACAGCACGCCAAATTTGCTTACCATTTATTGCTCCTGAATCATTTGTAAGTGTGAACTCGTGAAATGATTATTGATGCAGCCTATTCAATGCGGCTTCGTGTTCACTTCAGGACCGGATAGCAGTCACTATGTGTTTTTCAAATCTTTCAAAATGGTACCGTCTTTTAGCCAAGAAGATGGTAATCATAACAATATAAGATTAGACTAAGATACTTTCACACATTCTTTGAAAATCGAAAAACAACTGCTATAACAAAAAATATTTACATGCTGCCAAAATAGTTTTTCCTGTGGTTCTCATCCAAATTTCGCTGAAATTTCTCGAAAGATGGCCAGAAGACGTGTGCAAACAGTGTGGTGAAAAGCCCGTTAGCACGTCACATTTAAGACCGTGCAACTATCTAAAAAGTCTGTTACTATTTACCCCGCGTTACTTTGTGCCCCGTGCTCCCCTAGTATAATTTGTTAAAAACAAAGTTTAAAATACTTAATGTATTTCGTAGTAAAAAGACAAATACACAGCCCTTTCAAAAAAATAAAAGTGAAATCAGATTTGTCCAAACTATGGCGAGTCATGTTAGTCCTTGATCGCGCTTTCTTTGTTCTCTTCTCTCGACAGACTCAAGTAAAAGTCTATAAAAGTAGTTAGCAAAACCCAGAAGCCGTTAATTATTAATATGCATATAGTTTTAATCGAGATGCCTAGTTTTATCCAGTTTCTCGTGTCTCAGCTTTTATACACGCGATCAACTCTCTCCGAACATTCACACCATCCTCAAACTGTCACAATCCTAGTAGGTCTACACTTTCTTACATCCGCTATTCACATTTGCCCATTCTAGATGTTTTGTTAGAGATCGCTTACCTTTTCTCAACTAAACGTCGCACCTGATAAAGATCGACACACACACACACTGACCTCTTCTTCGTCTTGGCTCTTTCTGACAGACTTGGCTTGTAGTGCCACCTAAAGGCCTTTGAGCAACTAATGAAAACTGCAGGACCCAAACATGGCATATAACTTAACATACCCAAATTTAACAACCCATTCATGGCATATTTTTGCCCACATTACAAAAACAGCAAGCGATTACATCTGATGATCCCAAGTATTTGTTATATTACAACATAACATTTAATTAGCATTTCTGAATGCCTTCTTTACTACACTTATCCATAAATACACAGTACATTATCCATGTCTTTAGAAACTATACCACAATCATTCAAAAGGGACTACACCTGAATGTTCCCATGCCAGATAAAGTTATTGCATTTTTAAACCCATTGATCATAGTATAGCCCTTTCCTCTAATCGCTATTAAATGTCCCATAAATGTACCCCTTTATTTTAACCCTTTTTGTGCTAGACAACTTTAGTAACTATGCCTCTTTGATAACCATATTATACACAAATATTAGCTCATTTTACAACTTCAAGCATTTACACCATTCAACCTGGAAGTAAAGTACACTTTTTATACACTTTCAATAAAATCACTTACCTTACATTTTACTTATTACAACAAACCTTGAGCAGAATAATGCACAAAACACTTGCTACTGGCAAACTGTTTTATTAAACAAAGTCTCAATATTTGGTCAACAACCTACAATATACATAAATCAAACACTTAAAAAGTAAATAAATAAACAAATCTCCTCCCTGCCAACTAAAAGAAACTTCAGTACTCTTCAAACAGTTTATCCAGTTCATCCAGGCCTTCCGTCTCTTCGACAACCAGAGCCGTTTGAGTGCCACTGCCTGAAGCCTGTTCGGGCACCGGAGACCGCACTGCAGTGCTGAGACGATCTGCAGAAGACAGTTTGATTGCATACTTCCTCCACATTTTCACACTCAAGTTCCCAGCTAACAATTTTTGGTTCCCAGAACGTTCTGGGAACGTTAGTTTCTGGTTCCCAGAACGTTCTGGGAACCAAACAATAGAACGTTCCCGGTAGGTTCCCCAGGAAAGTTTTCTTTACGTAAATAGAACATTCCGGGAACGTTCCCAGAACGTTCTGGGAACGTTAGTTTCTGGTTCCTAGAACGTTCTGGGAACCAAACATTAGAACGTTCCCGGAACGTTAGTTTCTGGTTCCCAGAACGTTCTGGGAACCAAACATTAGAAGGTTCCCAGAACGTTCTGGGAACCAAACAATAGAGCGTTCCCGGTAGGTTCCCCAGGAAAGTTTTCTTTACGTAAATAGAACATTCCGGGAACGTTCCTGGAACGTTCCCAGAACGTTCTGGGAACGCTAGTTTCTGGTTCCTAGAACGTTCTGGGAACCAAACAATAGAACGTTCCCGGAACGTTAGTTTCTGGTTCCCAGAACGTTCTGGGAACCAAACATTAGAACGTTCCCAGAACGTTCTGGGAACCAAAGAATAGTACGTTCCCGGTAGGTTCCCCAGGAAAGTTTTCTTTACGTAAATAGAACATTCCGGGAACGTTCCCAGAACGTTCTGGGAACGTTAGTTTCTGGTTCCTAGAACGTTCTGGGAACCAAACATTAGAACGTTCTGGGAACGTTAGTTTCTGGTTCCCAGAATGTTCTGGGAACCAAACATTAGAACGTTCCGGGAAAGTTAGTTTCTGGTTCCCAGAATGTTCCAGAAACAATTTCTATAATCTTTGTACAAACATACATCCACATATAAGCCATGAACATATTTACACAAAATAGTACAGTTGCATTTAGAAAAATTTAATCATGAACATTCTTTAAATATACATATGCAACCCATGAACATATTTAAAACAACACACAATTGTATTTAGAAAACTTATGAACTTTAAACATACACAAAACATGAACATTTTAACACATATTACACAAACATATTTAGAAAAAGTAATCATGAACACGAATATTAACAATATTTACACAATGAAATGTGAAAAATAATTATAATCTTCATTTCCCCATCAGCTGTAAATAAAAAACAAAGAAACATACACTGCAGTTTTGCTGATATTTTGTGAACTTGTTACACACACTGATGTTATGATATTCACTGCAAACATACATTAAGTCAGTTAGTGCTGATACTTACGGTTAAAATTGTAGTTTTACAGATATAAATTAAATGTCACAGTTTACAGAGTTAAGAGCGGATATGCAATTGTGTTCCAATAACTCTAACATCTCATGACATGGTATTGATAATCTAAAACAAATGGACATTACTGCTTAACATTTTAAATTTCTATGTGCGGCAAATTTCAGAACCATTGCAATAAAGTATCCACATCACTTTCCTTCAGTGTCCTGAAATTATTTTTTGATGCTCCTAGAATAAGGAATAACAAAGAAGGTTGATTATGTGAAGGAGTTAGATTTGAGGTGTGGCATTATTTACATTACTGTATTTTTGGAACCACAACAAAATATATTCTCAGTGAAAAATACAAATCTGTTGCATTTCATAACATTTATTAATTAAATAATTGATAGCCAGTTGGAGGAAAAACTTGCCTGTAATTCTATTACAAAGACTGTGCTTGTGTTGATGGAATGAGAAAGCAGGTGGATGGTCACAAGTTCTCTGGGCTGGATAAACACAACAAAACATTACTCACAGCACATTTCACACACATCAGGAAGAGATCAGCAGCAAGAGATAGTTTTTACAAAGTATTTTACATTTTTACAAAGGGAATGTAGTGTATATAACTAAATCATACAATGAAGAAATAAACAGTGAAATACAGTCTCTGTTCTGATTTCTCATGAATGTATAACTATGAATTTATGTAAACATCATTTTATGCATTTTGTATGAAATACAGGAATGAGCCTCATCGCGTCACGCAGGGCAACACGTGAGCGCGCGCGCGCCGTTAACTCTCAGTTTAACACAGAACATGACAAAACTGAATAAAGCATACCTGGGCTAAACACAAGCAAAAGTTGATCACAGCACAGATACGTCGCATGAAGAGATCTTAAATGAAATAAACAGAGGTTCGGAGTTCACAGGTTAACACAGATATTCTCATTTCATCGTCACGAATAACACATTTGACTCAACTAACAGAATTAGGAAACAACAGAAAAATGAAACAAACTGTGCGCTTTTAACCAATATATACTCAATTTCTAATACGAATTGATGTGACTTACCATCAGATGATGAGAGATGAAAAGTGTTGTATTTGGCGAAGCTCCGCCCTTCAACATCAGGTGCGCAACGCAGCAGCCAATGGCGTGTCTCGATTTACGTTTGAATTTAAACACAATATTTGAAAGCTTCAATGCTGCACATCTAACCGGATTCAAATCGTCAGTTGATTTGCTTCAATACATGCAACTGTCTCAGTTTTACCAGGAAAATTCTTACAACTAAACTCTAAAAACATTGTGCTCTAGCATCATTTACTGACAGATATATTTTTTCTTGCTTGTGGAACTAACAGATGTCAGATCGGGTGAATCATCTTCTGAGAACATTCTCTTTAGGTTTTAAAATTAACCTCAAAACCTAATCTACTGGGAACGTTCTCTACAGGTTTTGAAATTAAGCCAAAAAAGAACCTGCATGGAACGTTCCCGGAACGTTCTCTATAAGTTACAAAATTACGCCAAAAAGAACCTGCAGGGAACGTTCCCGGAACGTTCTCTATAAGTTACAAAATTAAGCCAAAAAAAGAACCTGCATAGAACGTTCCCGGAACGTTCTCTATAAGTTACAAAATTAAGCAAAAAAAGAACCTGCAGGGAACGTTCCCGGAACCTTCTCTAAAAGTTACAAAATTAAGCCAAAAACAACCAGCAAGGAACGTTCCCGGAACGTTCTCTATAAGTTACAAAATCAAGCCAAAAAGAACCTGCAGGGATCGTTCCCGGAACGTTCTCTATAAGTTACAAAATTAAGCCAAAAAAGAACCTGCAGGGAACGTTCCCGGAACGTTCTCTAAAAGTTACAAAATTACGCCAAAAAGAACCTGCAGGGAACGTTCCCGGAACGTTCTCTATAAGTTACAAAATTAAGCCAAAAAAAGAACCTGCATGGAACGTTCCCGGAACGTTCTCTATAAGTTACAAAATTAAGCAAAAAAAGAACCTGCAGGGAACGTTCCCGGAACCTTCTCTAAAAGTTACAAAATTAAGCCAAAAAGAACCAGCAGGGAACGTTCCCGGAACGTTCTCTATAAGTTACAAAATCAAGCCAAAAAGAACCTGCAGGGATCGTTCCCGGAACGTTCTCTATAAGTTACAAAATTAAGCCAAAAAAGAACCTGCAGGGAACGTTCCCGGAACGTTCTCTAAAAGTTACAAAATTAAGCCAAAAAAGAACCTGCAGGGAACGTTCCCGGAACGTTCTCTAAAAGTTACAAAATTACGCCAAAAAGAACCTGCAGGGAACGTTCCCGGAACGTTCTCTATAAGTTACAAAATTACGCCAAAAAGAACCTGCAGGGAACGTTCCCGGAATGTTCTCTAAAAGTTACAAAATTAAGCCAAAAAAGAACCTGCAGGGAACGTTCCCGGAACGTTCTCTATAAGTTACAAAATTAAGCCAAAAAAGAACCTGCATGGAACGTTCCCGGAACGTTCTCTATAAGTTACAAAATTAAGCCAAAAAAGAACCTGCAGGGAACGTTCCCGGAACGTTCTCTATAAGTTACAAAATTAAGCCTAAAAAGAACCTGCAGGGAACGTTCCCGGAACGTTCTCTAAAAGTTACAAAATTAAGCCAAAAAATTACCTGCAGGGAACGTTCCCGGAACTATGAGACTCCACAATGTCACCGGGCTTAATGCACAGTAACTCCCTAATCTGCATGTCATCAAGCAGGATTTTCTTGTGGACAGAGTCAACAATCATTATCACATGGCCCCGTAACTCAGTTGCACTGTTAGAGTTTTTACAGAACACTTGGCACCTGTCACACAAAGTCATTAACGTGCTCATGTCGACGTTGTTCAGCAGATGACGTTTCGAACAGTAGTGCTCCACTTTCACTTGGGCCTCCTGGATCTCCCCAACCACAGTGCTCACTTCATCATCTGTGAACTCTTTAGTTACGCCGCGATCGTCCACTTTTTCAAACGTGGACTGCAGTGTTGTGCTCAGGATTGTCATTCCGTTGTACTGCCTTACAGAGAGGTTGTCCATTTTATACCAGCAGCCGAAGTCTACTTCATGCTGGCCCCAGAGACTAAGCAGCAAAAGTTCAGTGGCATCCGCCACAACGATGCCGTTTCGCCTCAGCCTCTGCGCACGAACTGTTGTCCACTTATCATCCAAACTACAGATCATCTTGACGATGACGGTTACCTAAGGAGATTAAACACAACATTATACAGCATTCAGACACACCTTATATTGCTAACCTAACATATATCAACATTAATAACAGACACACATTACTGCACTGTCACTTTAATAGTGACCGTGTGGATCAGTTATACTGTTAGAGGGACATTTAACCCCATTCCCTCTAACTGTTGCTAGTACATACACAAACTTTTAAGGCTAACCCAGTTATCGGCTTCGTACATCACACTGTTGAAGGTTACAGTTCACTAGAAAAACACCTACCCTCTGGAACTCCCTCACATCGTTCAAGATATTAGTAAGAGAGTGCACTATGCTGCTAGTGCTCGGCCGGTCAACAAAATCAAACGACACACGGCGAACAACAGAAAACACGCTTCTGCTGTTTATCAGCACGTCGCTTGCATTTTTCCCTTTAGCTGGAGAAAGGCCAACTCCAGTCAGCTTCACTGGACTCCTGCAAAAAACAAATAGTACATTTTCAGTTGTAGTACAACATGCATTCTAGACTGTTAATTCTGGAATTCACAATCCAGCACTTCACTTTCACTACATGGTCATCCTTGAGCACATAATATTAATCAGTTTTCCACTCACTTCAACATGCATTCACACCCAGCACAACACTTTACAAAGAAAAAAACCCCTCTACACATTCCTACAAACTCAAATTTCTCACACACACGCACAAACATCCAAAACATTGATACCCTGAGCCCTTCATCATAGCGTTAGTACTCACCGATCTTTCTCTGCACGCAGCAAGCTGTCGCGTTTCGACAAGTCAAACACAACAACCCTTGAGGTTTTGTCAGCCTCCTGCAAGAGTGCAGTAAAATACCTCGCACTGCTGGACTGCGACTGCATCACCTCCGACACCTCGTGCAAGTACCCCTCTCCACCTCATGGAGCGATCTCTTGGGACTGGACATTGTTCTATTGAAGAAAAACACGAATCACTTTTAGCCGTGTTCCCCGACACACACACACACACACACACACACACACACACACACACACACACACGGACTACTTTAATGCTTACGTCCAAAACACCTTGGAAATACACGAGCAAGTTACAACTTTGATTAATTCACCGAATGGAAGCAAATGCCACTCGACTTTGTAAGATTTCTCCAGCTCTAAAACACTCCCGTTTCTAAGCCTTGATATATTAATACGTCAGAGTTGTACATACTAACAGTAAAACACATATCCATATTTGGCTTTTTCTTCAATCATTTACTTACCCTCACAAGAATCGCACTACAGTTCTGATACGAAAAGACGTCAAAAAAGCTGTTGAACACCGACTAACGACTCCGAACTTCTGTAGGTACAGGCAGTCACCTTCACCTTTCAATCCTCCTGCCTGTGACAGGAACATCGTTCTATTGGCTGCCACGCGCTGACGTCACAGCTCTCGTCCAATCATCTGTCCGGCATGCTTCAGGAGCGTGTTCAGGGCCAGGTGTTTGCAGGCTCCCAAACAGCTACACTTACACCTATCCGACCTCATGCTGGGCCGCGTGAACAGCACAGCGGGAGTTTTATTGTTTTACTGCCTCACGGTCGCTCACGTGACAGCACAGAAGAACAACAAATATGCTTCACCACAATAAGCAAACAGACTAAGGTGTTTCCCACCTGAATAATATCTAATCCAAAAAATAAAATAAACACTAAAAACTTTCTAAAGAAAATTTACCCATTTAAACATGTTTATTTATACCTCGTTTTGTCCACAGGAGAAACTCACATGATAATACGTCTTTTTATTCCAGTGCTTTTCATATTTGAAACAAACTCTTTGTGTGCGTGTGTAAGTCTGCTTTTATTGTCACAACTAAAAGACTTTCTGTAATACTATTTTAAAATGTATTTTCTCATTCTATTCACCAAAATAATGAATTTGGTGTCCTTTGCTTCTGAATTCATATAGAGATGTATACTTACACCTACCCGACCTCATACTGGGCTGCTTGAACAGCACAGCGGGAGTTTTATTGTTTTACTGCCTCACGCCTCGCTCACGTGACAGCACAGAACAACAATAAATAATAAATATGCTTCACCTGTGTGGAACTGTGAGTGTGTGTTTATAACCACAACTAAAATGATTTCTGTAATATGACAATTTTAAGACTTCTTAATGTTTATGAAGTACTCAATTGTCAGCCTTTCTTTAGTGTTTTTTAACATGTTCTCTTTCATGCATGTTTTATGGCGTCAGACTGAAGTTTCAGGTCAACACAAACCTACAGACTCACTAAACACTTGGCCTTTCACACATCCACACAATATTAATATCATTTGATATATCTTCTCACATTGTAACATGTCTATATACCTTTTAAATAAAGCACACACTTCATAAAACTGTGTTTGGGTAGAACAAGTCAGATTGATATACACTGACATAACAGATCAGATGACATGTAGTCTTAACCACATCCAACGACAATTCATAGATCTTCTCATTGTAAACAGCTTTGTAATATGTCCATGTATCATTTTCACACATTAGAAACGTCACAAAACTGTTTATGCGGAGAATGAGACCGATTGATATAAACGGGCTCAACAAAAGCAGCAAGTGATAAACCCAAGTATGTTGTACATTACACCATAACATTTCATTAGCATTTCTGAATGCCTTATTTACTACACTTATCCATAAATACACAGTACATTATCCATGTCTATCGAAACTATACCACAATCATTCATAAGCAAGTACGCCTCAATGTTCCCATGCCAGATAAAGTTATGGCATTTTTAAACCCATTGATCATAGTATAGCCCTTTCCTCTAATAGCTATTAAATTTCCAAATAAATCCTGTAGTGTTGCTGTACCTCCAGGAACAGGGTTGGGAAATACTGATCTAGGGACTGTAGAGTATGGACGGTGCTCATGAATGATCGATCAGATTCATTCTTTGATTGAAAAAGTGATTCGACAGGATCGGCTCCGTAGAGTCTGTGAACTGACAGTTTAAGACCTCTGGAACACAAACCATTCTCACTCACCCTCACTCTCCTCTGCATTTCAAAGGATGCCATCGTAAAACAGCCCCCACACACAAACATACCAAGAACACAAAGACTGTGCCATGTGACTTTTAACTTAGTTACTTTCCATTTTTAGATGTGTTGTGTTTTACCTATATGTATGCATGCTTTTTGTTATAACCATTTTAGATGTGTTTGATAATTTAGAAGCTTATAATCAGTAAATACTTGGGTAAAACCAAGTCAATCTTTACTTTGCCGTCATGTTAAGAGTTAATATAGCCGTGAATGGTCTTGAAATCTTTGTCTTTCAATTTGCAGACCGTCTAGGTTTGTTTCACTGTGCTAGGATGCATCAGACTCTTTCTTTTATTCCAAAACCCAAAGGTCTGCATTCTCAAGTAGGCCATAAAACATGCTAATCACATGAGACTAAGACAAAAGGAAGTTTCCCGCTTCTCAGTTCCTTCACTCTGATTGGCTGTCCCAACTCTTAGAGGCGTGCTTTGTTTATTCCTTTATAAGCACCCGTAGGCCAAGGATCAAATTTTTCTCTTCTCTTACTCTTCCTCCTCTTGCAACTCTCCTCTGGCGCGGATTCTTGGATCCAGCGCCATTTTCCACAAAGGACATTACCAGATTAAGAACCCAATTTGAACTTACCGGACCCACTTTGAACTTCCAACGGACCCACCCAGCAAGACGCAAACCTCGGACCAGATCGGAATTCACACGCACGAATTCCGACCAGCCACAGAAAGAAACATAAGCAAGTAGCCCTTAAACGATCTTTAAGAGATTTGAGTTTATACCAATAAGTTGGTCTGATTCCTTGTTTGTTCTCAAATAGGTTATTGTCTGTAATACTACCTTCCTTTGTCTCTCCCTCTCCTACTCTCTCTCTTATTCTCTCTTCTTCCCTTTTTCAATTAATCTGTGTATGTTTGTCTATTGTTTGTCGATTATTAAAATATATATATTCACACGTGATTGCCTCTGAATTGCTCATCCATAAGTCACTTTAATGGTGACCGATCCTTGTTACAAATTAATGGAAAGATCTTTCTTTGTGGCCAAAAGAAACCTTGTCCAGAGTTTATAAGGTCAATATTTGCTGGACAAATTATCCATCCTTTGAACTCTTTTCTAGAATTAAAGAAAATTCTACAAGTCGAATCAAGCCATAGATATTAATAATTGTTATAATCCGTTATAATTAACTGTTAATATCCAAATTCCCCTTTGTGCAGATTTATGAGTGTTCGATAACAAAACGACTCACGCACACAGATCCGCACCATTTCCCTTAGGCTTAGAATCGCTACATATAATGGTGGAGAATCAGCGGGCACCGTTTTAAACTTGTGTTTGAGCAAACTCAGTCCAGTCTAAGTGTGTATGTATATGTTTTGACGTTACACGCGCGTCGCGAGAAGTGAGTGCCGCCGAGCAAAAACTCACTTCGCCTAAACCCAATGAGCTCATGTTTCTGAACCCGGTCTGTTAACACGTCTATTTGTCTATCATTTAGCCTTTGTTAACAAGTAAATCCGTTAAAAACTGCAGTCACATATTAAAATCGCATCAGCAGAGACGAAGAAATCTCTTTGCAGAGCATTTTAATATTTGTTTACACCTCAGCAAAAATGAAGAAATCTTTTTGTAGAGCGTTGTTATATCCCTGTTGGACGAAGAAATCTACTCAGTGGATAACGTTTGATCCGAGCGAGTCTCCTCCGATCAACCTTGTATAGGCCTTTATTGTGTCGTTAGTCATTCATCGCGTATGTCCGATGCTTTGTAACTAAGCGCATTTGCTCCGTTTGAGCCTGCGTGAAGTAATTACCCACGCGCGCTCAGGCAGATCAGACAAAGAAAGTCGCGCCGGCGACAGTTTTGTGATCTGAGCCAGGAGTCAGGTAAAAGCTCTGATCCAGCTTAAAACCTTTAAAAACGACAGCGAAGAAACCCTGTTCGTTTATGTTTGTGCTTTAATGGTACTGAAAAGTTCATGCCAGGCACTTTCTCGATCCGCCGTGATCAAAAGAGAAACCAAAAGTTATATATAGAAAGATTTATTGTATGCGTGATTATTTTGCAGCTTCAATGAACCATTGAACCTGCCCAAAATTCAAATCACAAGCGTTGGGATTGGCGCTGCTTCTCTGACCAAACAGAGCGCAGGCCCTCCTCCCTACGTCATCGTCGCAGCGAACTCGATAACGCCACCTGGTGGACATTATTCGTAGTGCGGCTTCTCCTCTTTGTTTTCTCTCTCTTATTTGACACTCTCTGTCTCTACGACTCTTCACACTTATTTAAATTTATGTTAAACAAGTTTAACTTAAATTCAAATAAAGTTGTATCAGTGTCACCACAGGCATTCAATGATTAACACGCCCCCTGGAGGTCATGCTCAGATCTTTCCTCCCATGACTTTCCTTTGAAGTGTTATTTCTGCTTAAGTGCCTATTTATTGTAACAGCAAATTTCCAAAATTATACAGGTATCTTGGCACCTGGTTATTTGAAATTCGGTTTAAACCAAGTTTAAATTCGACATTTTCAAATTCACATTGAGTGCCTTTGGGGCTTTCCCCCCTCTAAGCACCCAGTCTCCCTAAGGGTTATTACTCGACAGCGCCACCGCCCTGTCGGGTCCGCAATAACACCTAGTGGCGCAGCTTAGAGTTTCTCCTCCCCTCTTATTTACTGTTGCTTTGTTTTGATTTTTAATCCTTGCATTTTATTTTTATTTTCACTTATTTTTGTTTTACTCTTCCCCTTTAATATTTTTGTTTGTTTTATCCTGTGCCCAGTTCACATACAGACAGAACTTGTGAGAACAAGCAAGGAAAGCTAAATATTAGATTGGAACCCAGCCGCCAGAGTCATCACACGACCCGATAGGCTGCCGCCCTCAAAATCTTTATTTAGGCTTGGCACTCATCAAGATTCACGGCCAAAGATATTAAGTATCTGGACCGTAGCTAACTAACAGTCTACACTGTTAGCCCAAATTTGTACTTGAAACGTGCAAAATTTTAGCTCTAAATTCTGCAAGGACTTGCATTGTGTTTCTTTTGTGCTGTGTTCTCTCGTCAACAGTACGCCACGATGTCCCGTGCATCCAGCCCTGCGGCCCACTGGGACAACCTCGAGACCTGGCTGTCTGCTATGACCCATGAGTTCCTGCCCGGAGTCACCGGCGACCTACAGCAGCTGAGCAGAGAACAGCTGGACGACGATCTGAACAGGCTAACGACCCATGATCTCACACAGAGCTACAATCACAAAGAATGGGCCAAGATCATCGGGAGGCTCGCTCACAATCTGATCGTCCAGACACGGCTCAGCGAGAACCACAATATCCAGCTGGAGCAGGAGACAACAGCGCTCAAACTTCAGGCTGAGGAGGCCCGGAGGAACCAGGCTGACGCCCAGACTCTCGTCGAGGCTCAGGAACGGCACAGCGGAGCGGATGAGACCGACACAGAGCTACAAGGCAAAGTTGAGAGACTCCAAAATGCACTAAGAGAACTTCGTGCTGACACAGAGCACCGACAGCAGTTGGAGAAAGACCACAGAGAGGACTTAAATGAACGACTCCAACAAGGCGAAGCTCTCCTGATCAGAGCCGGAAATGAACTAAAAGAGAAGGATGCTGAGGCCAGAGCTTGCAAAAAGCACCTGCAAGTGGCCAGAGACAAAATCCTTGCTCTAGCAAATGAAAGAGACAATCTTAAAGATGAACTTGACAATGCTCACAGAGAACTCAGACATTCCTACAAGCTGTACAGCAAGCAGCTAGGAGAAATGCACAACACAGAGTTTCCCCTGAACAGTAGGTCAAGACCTCCGAGTCAAGAGTTCCTTGTTCCCAAGGGGGGTGCTAGCCCACAGTTCAAAGTGACACCAGCCAGCTTCCCAGAACCCCGTTCAGCAGCGAAGGGGTGGGAACCTTCCCAAGACATTCCTGCTGCCAGGCACGGCAGCGTGCACAAAGAACTTGACAGGCTGGCCAGAAACATCCCCACTTTCACCCCAAGCCCTGCAGGAGGACACAACGTGCATGCCTATCTGCAGGATATAGACTTTGTCTTACAAACTGTGCACAATGTGACAACATGGGACAGATTGTATTTGCTTCGAATCACATCAAGCAGCTTCTTGGATCGACAACCAGAAACTGTCAAAACCAACTATCAACAGCTGCGACAGGCTTTGATTCAAGAGTTCTCTGATCCTGAGTCAGACAACGGGTTCTTCGCTGCTATGGACCTTACACAGGGCCGAGCAGAAACCCCGCAAGCATTCTACAATCGACTGCGACAGACCTACTTCGGAGCACGGAACGAGCCTGGAATGGAGGAGGATCTGAACTTCAAAATTCTGTTCCTCCGAAATCTGCATCACACAGTGAGTCAACATCTAGGAGTTCTGGTCTGTCCCCGCAGCATGCCCATCCAACAGCTGCGGGACCTCGCCCATAAAGCTTACATCAAGCAAAAGACTGTCACTGAAAAGACTGTAAAAAACCCAACAGTCTACCCTGTCTTCTACCACAGCGCTGAACTGCCACTAGAGGGTGCCCAGCAACACCACAACAGTGGGCACCCAAACAGAGAGTCAAGATCGTTTCCAGCCAGCAGAGGGCACCATAACTACGATGGCGCCCGTCCCATGCACCAGCCCAGACACTCTGAAAGATTCTGGGACCAGCCACGTTCACCCCACAACACAAAGGGTGGAGCCACGTGGGATGGTAGCCGATGGCCCAGAAACGACCGACACTCATCGAACGGTGCGTACAGCCCAGAGAGTCACAGGCGAAAGGGCCCAAACAAGCCCAAGTCCAAGTTTGTTCCAGAGCAAAAAGGTGCAACTATGTCTGAAACAGCTGAGATCCTGAAGATTCTAAGAGAACTTGTCAACAGGGCACCTCAAAAGGACGACAGGTCAGACCACGCATGACTAGGCGTGGAACGTGGAATCAACACCATCACTATAAGCCCTCCAACTGAACAGCAAGTCCAGATTCCAGCACTCCAACCACAGATCACAGAAACGACCAACTAATCTTCAAGCATCACACAACTGCCGCTGACTGCACAGCCAGGACAAGTGTATTCTCTCCAGCACACAACCAGTCAGGCTCCCAAGGTACCTGCAAGTGCTGTAGTGTTTGTCAATCTCCCTGACAATTCACCTGAGACTAGCACCAACTGCTTAGCAGTCACCACTCAAGTCCCAACAACAAGACTCTTAGGGAACCTGATTGAAAAGGGGGTGACCAGGAAACTGCATCTAGCAGTCACCTTGGAGAATGAGATGAGTCTTGAGGCCCTTGTTGACACGGGGGCAGACCTCACTTTAATGTCATCCCAACTCTTTGACAGACTCCAAGTTGCAGCTAAGAGACAGAACCGAACTTTAAAATCACAAAAATGTGTGTTGAATGTGCACTCATACAGCCAAAATGAGGTACAGCTCGAACACACTGCTCCCATCCACCTCACAATCGGTCCAATGAGTCTGGTACACCCAGTGTACATATCACCTGTGGACAAATTTCCTCTCATCTTCGGCAAAGATCTGCTAGATCGTTTCGAACCCCTGCTGGACTTTAGACACTTGAAAATTTGGGCTCAAGTGCGAGAACCCCTGTCTCTCCAGGCACCTAGGACAACTGAACCAGACTGTCAGGTCATGGAGGTCACGGGAACTTTCACAGCCGTGTCAGCTCCCGGGAAAATTTCAAGTTCACTGCTGTGCACCTTCCAACCTATCAAAGACTTTGATTCTTACCTCCCCAAGGTAACAACAAACTTGCAGTTGAATGATGTCACAACAACAGACATCATTCTTGCATTGTGGGCAGACAACTCAGCCATCAGCTTTGCACTGTTCAAAGCCCTCATCAAGGACGCACCTGACCTTCCCTTAACCAGCAAGCGCACCTGCTTCCCCGTTGACTCCCGCTTGTCAACAATGAGAACTGCCAAGAACATTTGCGCTTTGACCTTGAACTGGAATGGCAGGTGTTTAACCCATTACTTCCTGGTCCTCCCGGACCTACCACATGATGTCTACATCGGAGCAGACATTTTGATTCGCCTCAAAGCTCATGTGGACTTTATTGACAAAGTGGTATGGGCCCCAATGACTTTAAAACCATCTTCTGTTCCAGTTAGCCCTGAGAACCTCAAGACAGTTCAGACCATTCCAGAGGTCTGCACTTTAATTAATGAACAGGACATTGTAGTACCAGCCTACACCAAAGGGGTCGCTGTTCGGCTCAACATGCGACGTGGTCAGACACTGAACCACACACTGGCTTTCTTCCAACTTTCACCTGAAGGCATGAAACTTGGACTAACCCTGGAAGCCACACCTCTCACCAAGGTGCGTTCCCGTGCGGTCTACATCCTGTTCAACAACTGCACTGCAACAGACATCAGAATCCCCAGAGCTTATCGTCTGGGATGGTTAGTGAGTCATGATTCCCACAACTTGGAACTCACTTTACCAATAACTGGTTCCATCCCACCTTAAATGATCCCAGAAGGGCGCACTGACAACACCCTGTCCACAGCACCCTTTCAGATCATCACTATCGCCCCTACCACACCATCAACTGCAAAACAGGTATGCAGAACAGAGGATCAACACATGACAGTGTACACAGTCTCTAACCAACCTGCTCGTGAGACTGACAACGACACTGCACCTCTGACAGCTGACAGGGCAGATGACACAAAGGAGACAGAGGAGCCATATCCAGGATTTGAGACTCAAGTCCAGCAAATCCTCAAGGATGCGGACGCTTTAAAGACTGATACAGACTGTCAAGAATGACCAGTACTGTACAAATTCAAAGCGTCAATTGCCAAAGACTCACAAGACTGTGGTCTCACTGACCTTCACACAGTGCGCATCCCAACACACCCAAATGCTCCTCCCACTTCTGTCAAGCAGTACAAGATTCCCATAGCTTCACAAGAACCTGTGCAGGAAATCATCAACTCCATGCTTGAAGAAGGTGTCATCCACCCATCCAACAGCACCTACTCTGCTCCCATCTGGCCCGTCCTCAAACCAAACGCCAAGACTGGCGCACTCCATGGCAAGCTATGGTCAGCACGAACCCACCCACCCACCCTCAATGCTGCAGCGACAACCCGCAGCAAGCAGACACCTCCAGCAACGGTGTCAACATCACAGCCGCTTACGCTGGCTCAACAAATCGCTGCTAACGACACAGCTGACCTTCAAGCTTCTGACACTTCCATTGAAGCCATGCTGAACCACCTCTCAGTTCCCTCCAGCCACCCTATCTGCACCTCTGACCTCACTTCTGCCCCAAGCCTCAGAAGGCTGCACGAACTAAAACACATGCTGTGCGTGAAAGCAAACATATTGTGGTATGCCCCGGATGTCCTCACAGCGCCAAGGCTAGTGGTGCCACCGCGTCACAACAGGGGGGTCACAACAGCATATGCCCACGACGCACCATGCACCAGACACCATAGCACTAAAGTCACTCGAAACAAGTGACATTCTGCCCTGGCATGCAGCAAGACATGGCAAAGTACGTCAGATGGTACCTGGTTGGCTGCCAGTACAACAAGTAACTCAGTCTCGCAGAAACACTCACCTCACAAGCAGAGATTGCAGGTGGTCAACACTCTCACCAGCATGACACTGCCCTTGTGTCAGTCGACTCCTGATCCAGAACTTGAGCTGAAGATTGAGAAAAGAGGGGTGAGTTTCCAGCATCACTCACCTTGACACTGCCCTCTAAGAGCTGAAGTCCGGACACGGATACAACAGTTCAGCTGCAGTAGAGACAAGCTCAACCTGGTCCAGAGAGAACTGACAGAGTCTGGTCAACTCAAATTGAACCCCACAAAGAGGTACCCTGCTGAACACCACATCAGCAGTGCAAAAATCCCTTAGCCTTTGACAAACACCAAAGGGGGGGGGGGACCAAAGCCCTCCACTCAACACTTCACCCACAAGTTTCATGAAGGCTTCTGCAGTCAAAGAAAGAAAGGCTTAAACCACAGCAATCCTGAAACAACACATGCAGTGACAAAGACCTCAACACGCAAACGCCACGGAAGGACCAACAGCTGTCAACAACAACAACCAACTTCAGACATTTCACACAGGTGTCAAGCGGAAAATGCACTGAGATGGCCAGACGTGCCTGCCTCAGAGTCACCAGAGCTGCTGGCATGAGCAACACGGCTCCCTGAACAGGACCTACCACAGAAGTACTGTGCCACCACAAACTTCTGACTCTCTGCCCAACACAGCTCAAACAAGCTCCATTCAGCACTGCCATCAGAACAGAGCAACATTCCGACCTGCAGACACCCTGAAAGTGCATTAACGTCTACCTGCTGTCCTCCTTCCACCAGCACCAGCGCTAGGTCAGTTTGCTACATGTTTGTCTCACGGTACGCAAAGCCTTGACCATTCCCTGCAGCAACCAGAAAACACCTCGCATGAACTGACTTCAAAATGACAGGTGACACTGTCAATGCACCTGTTGACTCAACTGACACTACACGTCGATCATCATTGAGCCACCTGCCATTCGACTATCGGAACTAATGTCCAACGAAGTTCAAACACGAACTTCGTTGGCCAAAGGGGGGTTTGTAGAGTATGGACGGTGCTCATGAATGATCGATCAGATTCATTCTTTGATTGAAAAAGTGATTCGACAGGATCGGCTCCGTAGAGTCTGTGAACTGACAGTTTAAGACCTCTGGAACACAAACCATTCTCACTCACCCTCGCTCTCCTCTGCATTTCAAAGGATGCCATCGTAAAACAGCCCCCACACACAAACACACACATACATACCAAGAACACAAAGACTGTGCCATGTGACTTTTAACTTAGTTACTTTCCATTTTTAGATGTGTTGTGTTTTACCTATATGTATGCATGCTTTTTGTTATAACCATTTTAGATGTGTTTGATAATTTAGAAGCTTATAATCAGTAAATACTTGGGTAAAACCAAGTCAATCTTTACCTTGCTGTCATGTTAAGAGTTAATATAGCCGTGAATGGTCTTGAAATCTTTGTCTTTCAATTTGCAGACCGTCTAGGTTTGTTTCACTGTGCTAGGATGCATCAGACTCTTTCTTTTATTCCAAAACCCAAAGGTCTACATTCTCAATTAGGCCATAAAACATGCTAATCACATGAGACTAAGACAAAAGGAAGTTTCCCGCTTCTCAGTTCCTTCACTCTGATTGGCTGTCCCAACTCTTAGAGGCGTGCTTTGTTTATTCCTTTATAAGCACCCGTAGGCCAAGGATCAAATTTTTCTCTTCTCTTACTCTTCCTCCTCTTGCAACTCTCCTCTGGCGCGGATTCTTGGATCCAGCGCCATTTTCCACAAAGGACATTACCAGATTAAGAACCCAATTTGAACTTACCGCGGACTCCAACGGACCCGCCCAGCAAGACGCAAACCTCGGACCAGATCGGAATTCACACGCACGAATTCCGACCAGCCACAGAAAGAAACATAAGCAAGTAGCCCTTAAACGATCTTTAAGAGATTTGAGTTTATACCAATAAGTTGGTCTGATTCCTTGTTTGTTCTCAAATAGGTTATTGTCTGTAATACTACCTTCCTTTGTCTCTCCCTCTCCTACTCTCTCTCTTATTCTCTCTTCTTCCCTTTTTCAATTAATCTGTGTATGTTTGTCTATTGTTTGTCGATTATTAAAATATATATATTCACACGTGATTGCCTCTGAATTGCTCATCCATAAGTCACTTTAATGGTGACCGATCCTTGTTACAAATTAATGGAAAGATCTTTCTTTGTGGCCAAAAGAAACCTTGTCCAGAGTTTATAAGGTCAATATTTGCTGGACAAATTATCCGTCCTTTGAACTCTTTTCTAGAATTAAAGAAAATTCTACAAGTCGAATCAAGCCATAGATATTAATAATTGTTATAATCCGTTATAATTAACTGTTAATATCCAAATTCCCCTTTGTGCAGATTTATGTGTGTTCGATAACAAAACGACTCACGCACACAGATCCGCACCATTTCCCTTAGGCTTAGAATCGCTACAGGACACTCAAGGCAAAAAGTTGTCAAAGGATTTTTGATGAGTTAAACCGTTAAACAGATACAATTTTTCATATATTTTTAGTCTGGCTTATTCTGAATAACATGCTATTTATCATGTCCATAAACAAGAAACTTCACAAAACTGTGTAAATGTTAAGAACAAGTCATTTTGAAGAAATGTGTCAGGTTTCATGTATTTCTATTCTAAACTATCCATCAATAAAAAAAATTGAAAGTCTGGAGCACTACTTTTGTCCACAAGAGGCACTGTCAGGCTAGAAAACCTTTGTAGTCCATTTTGAGTTTGAAAGCTCTCTGTTGACATGATGTTTCAACAAATTTGTAACATATCTATATATTGTTTACAAAAACTAGAAGCTTCATAAAGCTGTGTTTATGTGGAGAACAAGTCAGATTGACATAGACTGACATAACAGTTCAGATGTTCAGTTCACAATATTAATATCATTTGATCTTCTCATTCTGAACATCTTTGAAAGATGTCTATTCATTGTTTGCACAAACTAGAAACTTCATAAAGCCGTGTTTATGTGGAGAACAAGTCAGATTGACATAGACCGACATAAACCGACATAACAATTCAGATGTTCAGATCACAATAAAATATCATTTGATCTTCTCATTCTGAACATCTTTGAAAGATGTCTATTCATTGTTTGCACAAACTAGAAACTTCATAAAGCTGTGTTTATGTGGAGAACAAGTCAGATTGACATAGACCGACATAAACCGACATAATTCAGATGTTCAGTTCACAATGTTAATATCATTTGATCTTCTCATTCTGAACATCTTTGAAAGATGTCTATACATTGTTTGCACAGAGTAGAATCTTCACAGAACTGTGCTCATTAGGAAAACTAGTCAGATTGACAAAAAAATGGTCATAACAGTTCAGATGATATGACGTGTAGTGTTAAACATATCCACATTATTATAATTTGATAGATCTTCACATACTGAAAAAAAATTGTAACATGTCTATATATCATTTACACAAACTAGAAACTTCATAAAAATCTGTTTATGTGGAGAACAAGTCAGATTGA
This sequence comes from Rhodeus uyekii, assembly GCA_037043235.1. Lineage (NCBI taxonomy): Eukaryota > Metazoa > Chordata > Actinopteri > Cypriniformes > Acheilognathidae > Rhodeus > Rhodeus uyekii. The sequence continues at coordinate 100,505 of JAWRVZ010000553.1, forward strand.
CATAGACCGACATAACAGTTCAGATGTTCAGTTCACAATATCAATTGAACTTCTCATTCTGAACATCTTTGAAAGATGTCTATACATTGTTTACACAAAGTAGAAACTTCACAGAACTGTGCACATTAGGAGAACTAGTCAGATTGACCACAAACCGTCATGACAGCTCAGAAGGTCCTGCTACGTTTGAACCCCGGTCATTGCTGCTAGCAGCTATATTCTTATTTTTGTTCTTTTCCAGACGAAAACATAAATGTTGGTATATTAGACACTGATCTTCTTTTCAAATCTAAACACCAGAAATATGTCACTTTATCACATCTAGCAGACATTTGTATCGTTCAGGCTCTTTCTTTGCTCACAACTTTCCAATCAAATTAAAACTAGGAGCATTTTCTTACTGAGCTCTGAAATGTTGCTTTTGAAGCGCAGAGCTGTGTACAGCCTTTAATATCTTCTCTTCTCCGTTTCGTTATTTTATCATGTCTTCCAACCTTATTATTACAATCAGAATTAAAAACACAGACTGACCAAATTTACTTTGAGAAGCAGAGCTGTTTACAGCATTTAATCTCTTCTCTGTTTCATTATTTTATCATAACTTACAACCTTGTTTTTACACTCAGAATTAAAAACACAGACTGACCATTTTCCTACTGAGCTCTGAAAATTCACTTTGAGAAGCAGAGCTGTTTACAGCATTTTTTTCTTCTTCTTACTTAACTAATCCGTAATAATCAGACTACTCAGTTATTGTTAGCCATATTTTAGTCAAAGTTAATACTCACCTGAAGTCATGGTAGGAAGAGATGGAGGCGGCGATCTTTGAATAACACAGCTGTGGCTTCTGCGTGATGAAACCACAAAGTATACTACAAAAACACCAAGGCACATATCCTGATCCAAACCAATTCGGGTAACAAAATTTTCTCGTAAAATTTACTTTTGCAGGAATCGTTCCAGATGCATCCCTGGCAAACAAGTTAGCCCTATATTTATTTCATATTATTTATTTTATAACTAACTAATGGTTTAGTCCCTAACTGCCTGATTCACTAAATTCGGGGTACCCCTATCTGAAGTGGAAGAGATCAAGTCAGGTTCACAGTGCCATGGATCTACCTGGAAACCGGGGATCGAACCCGCGTTCCCATCCAGTGTCTTACACTCCTTTGTGGGACTTCCCCTGTCCCACGAGTGCGTCCCTTTGCGCTAAGATGTATGCAGATGACAAACGATTAGCTCAGACACAATAAACATACTGCTCTCTGTGCCATGTTTCATTACCCCCTGATTAATGGTCACATGACATGACACCTTACTGAAACCTATGATTCTTAAAGGGACCATAGCTAAACAAAGGCAAAAACAAGGGATCACTTACAGTATGTTAACAAGACTAAAACATATGTAATGTGAGAGCAGAACAAATATAACTAGAATGTACATTTCCTGAAGAAAATAAGAGTGGTGCTCGCAGTGGCAAAATTCGCCCCGGGCCAGGTGTGGCTGGTGTTCTGGGTGGTTTCTATGAGATTATAAGCTAACACTTGGCTATTCACTATTAGCATGCAGCTATTCACTGCTAGCATATGTAGCATGCTGGAAGTCCTGTTTGCTAGCATGAGTCAATAGAGCCAACCCCCATGTCTCTACGACGCTCAGAAGCAGAGATATAGGTCTGACCAAATGGTTGCTAGGGTACTCTGTTTAGTTGCTAAGGAGTGGCATTGCAGCTGCCAATGATGTTGCTCCAAAGGCTGCTTGTCATATAGACCCAATCCCCATGTCTCTACTACTTTCTGATGCAGAGATATGGGTCTGGATAAATGGTTGCTAGGGTACTCTGTTTGGTTGCTAAGGAGTGGCTTTGCAGCTGCCACTGATGTTGCTCCAAAGGCTGATTGTCATATAGACCCAACCCCCATGTCTCTACAACTTTCTGATGCAGAGATATAGGTCTGGCTAAATGGTTGCTAGGCTACTCTGTTTGGTTGCTAAGGGGTGGCAAAGCATCTGCCATTTTTGTAATTTCAAAGGCTCCTTGTGAGTTTGAACGATATAAACCAACCAGAATGCCTCTACGACATTCCGGACTTGAAGATATCTCACTTTGCATTTGGTTGCTATGGTGCTCCATAATGGTTGCTAGGGCGTGGCTAGGAAGTGTTGAAGACGTTGGTGATTGGCAGTTTGCTGCCCCAAGTCAAACGAGCCCACCCTCAAATTTCTATGCCTTTTCTATCCAGAGATAGAAGTCGATCTATTTGAATGGAAGTCTATGGGATGGGTTGCTAAGGTGCTCTAAATGGTTGCTAGGGCGTGGCTTAATAGCTTCACTGTGATCCTGAGACACTCATTGGTCGCCTGAGTAAAATGAGCCCTCCCCCTTGTCTCTGTGACGCTGTGATGCAGAGCTATGTTCAATTCAAAATCCCTATGCAATTTGCCATAGTAGTTGATGTTTCATGGGACGGCCTTCCCCATTCATCTCTATGGGGGCAAATATGGGCAGCTTTAGCATCCCAGGGGTACAACTATCACCCCATTGTGTGGTATGATTTTACAGAGGCTGTCACCCTCTTCAAATGTGGTGATTCACATGTTTCTACAATATCCTCGCTCCGAGTTATTAATCGTCAAAGTTCGTCGCAATGTTCAGTCAATGGGATTTTTCGGCTGCTTTTTCGCACCTGGGGCGAACATCGTACCCCCGATCCCTTAGAAAAGAAGGGCGTGCGGCCTGTTCTTATTTTGGGGTCTGTAGCACTAAAGCTGTAGGAGGAGATGCGTATAGAAATTTTAGTCTCAGAAAAATAATAATAACTTGAGAGGATAAAGTTCGTCTAGACAAACTTTAGAAGTTGGCTGAATAAGTCGCACCGGAACCTTTTATTTTGCATGTTGGTAGCACAATTTAACATTAACTATGAAAAACGTTACGAAACCAGAAATTACCAGGTTGCTAAGGTGTTCTGGGTGGTTGCTAGGGTATCCGGGGTAGTTGCTATGGTATCCTGGGCGGTTGCTAAGGTAACCAGAGTGGTTGCTAGGGTAACTGGGGTGGTTGCTAGGGTGTTGCTAGGTGGTTGCTAGGGTATTTTGGGTGATTGCTAGGCAGTTGCTAGGGTATTCTGGGCGGTTGCTAGGGTATCCGGGGTGGTTGCTAGGGTGTTACTAGGTGGCTGTTGGGGTATTCCGGGTGGTTGCTAGGGTGTTGCTAGGTGGTTGCTAGGTAGTTTCTAGGGTGTTGCTATGCGGTTGCTAGGGTATTTTGTGTGGTTGCTAGGCGATTGTTAGGGTATCCTGGGTGGTTGATAGGGTGTTGCTAGGTGGTTGCTAGGGTGTTGCTAGGCAGTTGCTAGGGTATTTTGGGTGGTTGCTAGGCAGTTGATAGGGTATCCAGGGTGATTGCTAGGATGTTACTAGGTAGTTGTGAGGTCTTCTGGGTAGTTACTATGGCATTCTAAGCTTAATTTAACACTTAGCTAATCACTTTTAGCATGTAGCTATTCACTGCTGGCACTTGTAGCATGTTGACAATCCTGTTTGCTAGCATGAGTCAATAGAGCCAACCCCCATGTCTCTACGACGCTCAGATCCAGAGATATAGGTCAGGCTAAACAGTTGCTAAGGTACTCTGTTTGGTTGTTAAGGAGTGACTTCATAGTGATCCTGAGACACTCATTGGTTGCCTGATTAAAAAGAGCCCTCCCCCTTGAGTGTACGATACTGTGATGCAGAGTTATGTTCAATACTATTAATTAGTTATGTACAACTAATTAATTAATTAATTATTAATTAGTTATGTACAATACCTATTAATTACATTTACAATTATAACCATTAAGATCTCATATAAATACTAATTAAGTATTTTTAGAGTTTAACTGTCATTATTAACTATTTACTGTAACACGCACTTTACCTCTTCACTGCTGGCATGATCGAAACGAGAGGAGAGGTATTATGAATATGAGCTCTGCGCTCTCCTCCCTGGCCACCAGAGGGAGCTCACACTTACACTGACACATCACTACACACTACATTTCCCAGCAACCATCACACTGGACTGATTACACACACAACACACCAGCTGGACTCCATCATCTCTGTTTGTCACACCACCTGTTAATCATTACTTGGACTATAAAGGTCTGCTTCATTCATACACTCACCGCAAAGTCTTGATTAGCCTCGGTTGTCAGTTCTGAGCGTTTATATTCCCTGTCTGTTTGCCTGTTACAAGTTCTGCCTGTTTACCCGTTTTTGATCCTGATCTGCCTGCCCTGACCTTTGCCTGGAATACTGCTTATGAATGATAACAGCCTGTCTTGACCTCTCGCCTGGATTATTGTGCCTGATACTGCCTGCCTGCCTTTGTGACCCCTGCCTGGATTATTGACTATGTTTATCTCTCTGTTTGCCCTGACTATCTGCCTGTACGACTACTCTAAATAAAGACAAGAGGGGAGGGGGGGGTGGGGTGTTACTGCTTATATATTTCACTACATTGTAGCATTGCTTCTTTTAATAACCAGACAGGTTCCTTCTCATTCAGAGATTTTATTGAGAACTATCGGATTGCGGTTCTGGCTTCAACCCACGCCGTACATAACAGAAGAATCTAAATTATCTCTGCTTCGGAGCTCTCTCTCTAATCCCTCAGAACTCAACTCTCTCTAGCGCCGACTAAAACCCCGCCCTCTTAAAGTGACAAGACTGACAAGTGTTAACTTAACACTTATTGAACACATCAGATTAACTAGTTCCTTCAACATTTGTAACGATATTACAACGTGAAGAATAGCGATCACAATTAATGCAACAACATGAGGTAAAACCGCTGTAAATCACTTATGTATATGATCTGTACAGAGTTATAACTGTTATAGTATGCTGTTCTCTAAAAGTGTATGGCCCTTTAAGAACGTCATCGGGTGCGTTGGACTGTGAACACACGTGAGTCTCATTAGTATGCAATGTGTGGTGTTGGTAACATGCTCCATAAATAAAGTTTCATCATATTCACATGTAATCATATTCACAACAACTTATAAAATAATGCACTGTGGTGAATGATGCACCAATACTTAGAGACACTGAGAGAATGAACGAGTTAAGGGGTGATAAAGGGATCTTTTCGACGCAAAACTGCGCATGGGTAGGGGAAATTTTTTCTTGTACACCGAGACAATGCTTATCCACCGATTCGACCCTCCATGCTCGTACACTGCTTTGCTCGTCAAGTCACTCGTACCAAGTCACTCGTAAACCAAGGTATTACTATATATATATATATATATATATATATATATATATATATATAGTAACAATGTTGAACATCCAGGGATGAAGGAGGCGGGAACCGGCAGACATTTAAACAGACTTTAATGGTGAAAATAAAACATAAATACAAACTGAAAGTAATGGCGGCAGCCCCTCGCGGTCGACTGCCGCCCACACAAAACATAACATAAAGTCCAGGCCTGGTCCTCTCTCGCTTTCACTGTCGTCGCTCCTACTTTTAAGTCTCCGCTCCTCCGTGAGAATCGAGAGACACCGGTGGCTCGCAGGTGTCGCTCATTATCCATCACGCCACCGGCTCTCGTGACGCTCTCACGGTCCCTCGACCCCGCCCTGCTCGCCACATATATGTATATAAAACTTATAATATATAATACAAGCTATGATATATAATGATAAATATGCTACTACAAACTCACTACTACTCGCTACTACATACAACCAACACCAATGCAAACGCCTACTGCAAACCCCACATGAGCTGCGAGGTTTCGAACCACTTTTATCCGGAAGCGATACTCAGAATGAAGCAATGACGTCATCAACAGAAACCGAGGCCTCGTTAGTCATCGTCACGTGAGTTTCACAGAAACGATACACGCCTCGAATCGGGGCTTCATTTGGAACGCCCCTTTTTTCTCGACACAAGCTCCAGCTTCACTCGCTTCAGATGACCCATCACTACGGTTTACAAATGAAGCACTGTGAACGTAGAAGATGACCTGAGAGAAAAGGAGTTGTTTATGCTGGAATTGATGTTCCTGGCAGCCTGATTCTACCGGACCAGTTCCTTTTCAAAAAGCCTTGTCAACTAGTGGTGGGCAGAGCGAGGCTTCATGAAACACTGAAACAGTTGAATCAAATGTGCCGTATTGTTGCGAGGCTTCGAAACTCTATACCGACTCTATACCTCTATACTCTATACGGTGACACCTAGTGGTCAATTGCATATGTTGTCTGAAACAACTTTGACAACATGGCATTTAAAATGTCGTGTTTTTGTAAATGTGGCGAGTTTTTAACACCCTCACTATATAACTATAATATATAATCATTCACTGTTGGTCATGAAAAGTGAAAATTAATGAAAGAAATCAATCCATAATGGTCTCATTTTGTTTGTTGTTTTACAGATTTTTATTCAAAACTATTAATTGCTCTGGGGCATATTCTTCGTACGTCGCTTACTACATCCAAGATCAGTTGACACATCCGGGATGAGATAATCGCGCTTACTATGAGCTGGATTATTCAGTTCTTCGAACGGACCTGTTCTTGACAATTAGTATAGCTGGATTGAGCTATCTGAGATCATTGCACGTTCATGTGCTGGCTTAAAAGGGGATATGTATCGATAGTAGAAACACTGATCAGAAACATTTTGATTGGTCAGCGAGCATGCTGAAAGAGCGCGCGCAGTATTACTCGGCGGCGCGGTGCTGAATTTCAGTGTTTAATTAAAACACAAGGCAACACTTTAAAGGCTGCAAAAGCCAGGAGAGAGGGCTGGCAAAAAGTTGCCGACAAATTAAATTTGTGAGTTGCCTAGTGATCGTGTGTGTAATTATATTGTCTTATATTAATTGTACTGTATTTCATAATCATCTTTTATATTAGAGCCACCACAGGACCCACTAGAACTTGGCAACAAGTAAAAGTAAAATGCAAAAATATTCTACAAAATAGTATCTTAACTAATTGCGCTGTTCGGCAAAAAAAAAGTTAATTAATGAAATAGAATTGCAAGAACTAATAAGGCAAAAAGTCCGACTTGAGATTGAATTGCTTCAAAAGGAACTTCAAAGTTAGTAAAATACACTAATAAACACAATGTACGATTGATGACCTTGCATGATTTATTTCATTCCACAGGCAAGAGATGATCAGCTGGATTTGTAAAAATTAAACTAAACTGTGTGCAAAGTTCCCTCTTTTCAAAAATGATGCTGCACAATTCTGTCCCGTGCAGCTCTGCCACTAGACTGGTCCAAGTGCACTGGCTGGAGATCATCATCAGCTGTATTTCCACCACAGGGTCCTCTGCTTTCTGATGGTGGCAATGTGTGTGCAGTCTATGGCACCAATCACATTAGGGTGATATTTACTGGCATGGTCATGATTTCATAATCTCTATGATCAATTATAATGTACCTGTAATAGCGGAAAAGCTCTCTTCAACAACTGGGGGTCTTAAGTGGTTTGTAAAAACCACAAAAAAAACCCCGTAAAGATTGCTTGAGTGCCAGGTAAACTTTTCGAATGGCATGACAGACAGCACTTTCACAATGTTCTCCGCATCTCCAACAGTGTAAAGGAACGTGCCGCTCGCAAAGTAGCGCAAGGCAATACACAGTTGTATCTAAATTGTATCTAAATTAACTAGATACATTATACCCTCACGTTAAAAACTATATGTATGTATGAATATATATATATATATATATATATATATATATATATATATATACACACACACACACACACACACACACACACATACATACATATATAATTTTTATATACACATATATATTTTTTAAAAATATATATTAGAATTATTATAATTCTATTAAATATATTATATTAAACCTTCAGCAACAGTTTGCTCTCGTAAAAACGGACACGACATGCTACGACTTCCCACATTACTTCCGCTTATAAAGCTGTGATCTAATCCTGCCATCATGAAGTAAGCCTGCTCCCGAGCAGGTTCAATTCAATGGACCTGTTATTATGACAACCAGTCCCGGATGAGCGTCGAAGAACCGATCAATCCAAGATCATGCGAAATCGCCAACAATCTAATCCAGCTAAGCGAGTTAGCGAGGTACGAAGAATATGCCCAAGGTTTGTATAAATGTATATCATTTAGTGTCATAATATCACATATTCCTCACCATATAGCTGTATAATCACAATGTGTATTATCTGCATGTTGAAGGTGAAATGTTTGCTGTGCCGCAAAGAGCTGACTTACAGCAATAACACCTCCTCCATGCTTAGGCATTATCGTGCAATGCATGAGGATGTGCAACCTGCTGCAAACACACCAGGCATTAGTCAAAGTAATATTTAAAGTTTATTTCACTATAAATCATGTGTTAGGTTCCTACAATACACCAGCATTGTACTGTGTTATAGATTACAGAAAGAAAATGGTGGATGAGGCTTTGGTTGGGGTGGGGAGGCTTTGGTCGACATGGTCATCATAGATTCCCAACCCTTTTCTGTTGTGGATGATGTGGGATTTAGGGAGTTTGTAAATGTGCTGGATCCATCATATGTTCTCCCAACACGAAAGGTACTGTATGTGAATAGAGTAAATTAGTAATATTTGTTATTATGTCAGAATGAATAGAAAAAAAATCACATTTTCGTTCTCAGACTTTGAAGTCCATGGTTGACACCAGGTATGAGGAGGCCAAGGAGAAGGCCAAAGAGAAATTGGACAATGTTGCTGCTGTTAGCCTTACGTCTGACATGTGGACGTCTATCAACATGGAGGCTTACCTGGCTGTGACTTGTCATTTTATTGATGCCAATGACCAGCTTGGGACAATCTTGCTTGGGGTGCAACATTTCCCAAACATCCATACGGCAGACAACTTGGCTATTGCCCATACAATGGTCATGGAGGAGTGGGGGATAAAGGATAAGGTGAAGTGCCTTGTCACGGATGCTGCAGCCAATATGATTGCCTGTGTCAGGGCATTAAATGTTAGGCATGCAATATGCATTGCACTTGCATTGAATTTAATTGTGAAAAAGTCTTTTGATGATGTGGCAGCCTTAAATGAGCTTCGCACCAAATGTAGGAAGCTTGTAACCTACTTCAGGACCAGCACAACAGGAAAAGAAAGACTGGCCCAAGTGCAGGTGCAGATGGGTAGACCAACTCTGAAAATGATCATTGAGATGGACACCCGTTGGAACAGCACATACAGCATGCTGGAAAGGCTGTATGACCTGAGAGACCCAGTGGGGCCAGCTCTAGCCTCTTTAAGGACAGATGTGAGCCCTCCTACTTCATTGGAGTATGACACCATGAAGGATGCTCTCCACATACTGGCCCCATTCCACCAGGCCACAGTAGAGCTTTCTGCAGAAAAAAGAGTGTCAGCTTCAAAGGTTATTCCCCTAATGAAGATGCTAAACCACACAATTGCAAGAAAGTCAGAGGGCGTAACATCAAATACGGCAAGGCAGCTGGCTGACAACCTTGTCCGTCGCGTCAGAGAGCATGCATTACAAATGGAATCAATTAGTGTAATGACAATGCCTACATTGCTGGACCCTAGGTTAAAAAAAACTAGGGTTCCTAAGTCCAGGGAAGCTGCAAGAAGCCATCACAAGACTGAAGTCAGAATGTGTCAATGTTATCAGAAATTCTGATACAGCACCCCAAGCTCAGCTGCCTGCCTCACAAGCTGGGCAATCTACAACCTGTGGTAAGTAGTCTATGTCTGATGTGAATTTTCACATTTGTAATGTCATGTAATGTTAACCATTGAGAAGTGAGTGTTTTCCCATGTATAATTATAGGTGACCTTTGGCATCTGCTGGACAGCACAGTGGATAACAGCAGACAGAGCTCCAGTGTGACCGCAGATGCTACAATTGAGGTGGATCGTTATTTGTCAGAGACAAATCTGCCAAAGACTGTGAATCCGCTGGGTTATTGGAACAAACACAAGCTCCAATATCCCAATTTATACAAGCTGGCACTGACATTCTTATGTTGTCCAGCATCATCGGTGCCCTGTGAAAGTTTGTTTTCTAAGGCTGGAGAGGTGGTTTCCAAAAAGAGAAACCGTCTCACTCCAAATACTGTTAATAAAGTTTTGTTTCTAAATAAAAACCAGTAAACACTTAACATTCCCTGTTGCAGTTTGTTGTTCCACAATTCCAGTCCCATAAGCACTGCACTATTACAATCCCAATCAGCACTGCACTCACAATAATTTCTTTACAATCATTTGGGGCATTCACTGTCATCACTAACTCAAAGAACTACTGAATAATTGAACACAAAGTTGTGTGTGCATAGGTTAATACAAGCAGAGTAAAATACTTTCTTTAATACACAGGCAATAGAAAAGTGTGTGCCCACACTATGACAATTTGGTTGTTCAGGATAAATAGATTTGTGTGCGTAAGTAGATGTTTACAACTGTTTCAGTGTGTAAGTAGATTTGTGCACTGGGTGGGTTGTGTCAAAAGGGAGGCCCACTGTCTCAGACTTTGAAAACCTCTGGTGTAAACGAACCTTTTGGTGAACCAATGGGCAAAGCCTCATTTTCCCATCACTAGTAAACAGTTTGTTCCTCCTCCTCAACGAATGTTCGTTCCTGCCCGTCTCTCTCTCTCTCTCTCTCTCTCTCTTTCTCTTTGGTTCACACTTCCCACCAAACACTTGCACACCTGTCATGTTAATTAACTCATCACTTCACTCTACTTCCTTTCATGTCACAGGAACTCCTCCCATTTAGCATATTGCATTTTGGGTAATGCAGTTCTCTGATTTCTGTCACACTCAAGCCCCCCCCCCCCCCCCCCCCCCCCCCCCCTTTGAACAAAATATCTCAGTTTCTCTATGGAGATGTGCAAAATTTAAAAACCTAAGAACTCTTCCTCCTCGTCGGAAGTTTCAGTGAAGAGATCGAGAGCTTTTTGTTTTTCTTGTGACTCTAGTTCTGTGGCAGTTGGAAAACATGGTTTTAAGTTTTAAGTTTCCACAGTGCGGACATCTTAACCCAGGGGTGGGCAAACTATTTGCCTAGCGGGCCACATTGGTTTCTTAAAATTGACAGAGGGGCTGGGGTGACGGTCGTACGTGTGCATTTACTTATAAGAAATCCTAGAAAACCTGTATAAAGTATAGTTTGGTCTTAAATCACTCGACTGGGACACGTGAAATTACAACAAAACAATATTAATACAATTTAATCGACAGAAAAACCATAATATGCAATGTGACTGAATCGTATATTTGCCTCAGCTCTAGATTGACAATCACAGGCGTCCAATCACAACTGAACTCTGGAAAAAAGGGAACTAACCAATGACGTTTGATGTTACTATTACAAGAGCAAGCCCCGCCCCATGACTGACAAAAATAAAAGTGCTCAAGCGAGCAAAAACAGCAGTCGAGAGCGGGCGAATGCTCGCGTGTGTGCAGATTAGATGTCACGCGCGCGCGCGTGATTAAAATGAGCTTGCGGGTACCTGTATTTACGTGTAGCTCTGTTTTCCGCTCGCGGATGTAATTTACGCATGCACAAACATCAGTTTTGCGCTTGTTCCTTTTTAGCACGGAATTAACGCCATAAAGGGGGGTGTAGAGGGGTTTGCAAAACACGCCTACTCTCCACCATAGCTTCAGCGCCACTGACAGAGTGACATTACAGGGAAAATTCAAATTAAGGAGGTTTAATACAGGTTCGGCAAGTTCAGCGGGCCGGATTAAAAAGCCCAACGGGCCGTAGTTTGCCCACCCCTGTCTTAACCTGTAGCTTCCAAGGCAATCCAATAAATTACTGGTCCTGTTTGATGTATTATCCTGTAGGGTCCCTTCCATTTTGGTGCAAGTTTAGCAGCAAAATGTTCTTTTGCAATGGATTGTGGGAAATTTCTCATCCACACTCTGTCTTTTTCGTTAAAGGAGACATCCCGCCGGACATCCTGTATGGGAGCAATTTCCTGCCTAGTACTGCGGTCGTAAATTAAAAGTTTAAGTGCATTTAAAAAAATAACAAGCGTAAATCAAAATTTTAAACGCATTAAAAACAATGTTGTGCGCAAAACTTAAACTTGTTAGTTTATTCTTAAATATTACGCTTTCATTTCTCAGTTTTTTGTAAAATATCTCACTTGATATTTTTCTGCTCGCTTGCAATCTTTTCCTCTTCGCTCTCGTTTCCAAGTTCTTACGATCCAAAAAGTTGCAGTTCAAGTTTCATGTAAATTAGGGCGGTCGTAAGCATCACCATTGGTCCACTGGTTCTAGATTGACAGCTCGCCTCCAGCCAATCAGTGGAAGAGAGGAGTTGACGTCACTCAGGTGCGACTCAGGGCTGCTATGATTAACTCATACAGGCTTTTATAGTAAACTGCACAATCTTTAGGAAACATAGTACTTGGAGACAGATATGTTATAAACCAACTGCTTTATTCTTTCCACAGAGAAATCTCCAGATCACAGCTCTTTTATGCACAGTGATTATTGTATTACTGACAATACAACAGCGAGGTTCAGTTAGTTCTGTTTTCGTCACACATTCAGCATAAAATTACAATAACTTATGTATACTTATGTATACATATATAATAATGTTTCACAAGCTTCTTTTTCATTATTGTCACTCGATATAATGAGCAGTGGCCCGTGAAATTCGTCTTAATATGAGTTACTCGGGGAAAGCTCGCTCTTTGTCGAGCTGTCAGTAAGGGACTGTGAGGAAAGTGCAAGTCTTTTTCGTTTTGTGCTATAATTTGTTAAGTGTGCGTAGACATGAAACCACTGGCAGAAATTAAAAGAGACATGATATCAAACATCAGGAGTAAAATTTAAGAAAAAAGATGAAAAGATTAATTAAATTAGAGGATGGTAGATTTGATTTAAAAGTGGATTTTACATAGAAAGTAAATACCTTCCAGTGTATGTTTGTGTGTATATATATATATATATATATATATATATATATATATATATATGCACACAAACACTTTCTACAAGTACATGCATATTTATATTTATATACAAGCATATTTAAGATTTAATTCCTGATATAAAAACAAATGCAGCATTTTAACAAACTGTTAAAAAACAACTGTTAAAGTTGTCTACGGTTGTGGTTTCAAGTCTCTACGTCCCTGCTGAAAAAGCTATTACAAAAAGAAAGGTATTTTTGGACATGCAAAAATCCTTTTCTACCAGACGGGATGAAAAGAGAGGTTGTGAAAGTTGTCCACTGTCCCCTTTAACTGTATGACAGTGGTTTCATGTCTAAATACACTCAACAAATTATAGCAGAAAACGAAAAAAAACATGCACTTTTCTCACGGTCCCTTACATACAGCTCGACAAAGAGCGAGCTTTCCCCGCGTAACTCGCATTCAGATCCTTTTCACGTTTAATTTAGAACAGAGTCTAAAACGTTTCATTGATTCTTACAAAGTATATGTTGATTATAATCTCAATATCTCTTGAAACAATCTAGAGGATCTTCTGGACCTCTTGAGGCATATATACACGATTTGTGTGTGAAGTGATCAATATCAAGTCATTTGTGCAAATAAAATAATCCTGGTCCAGAGGCGAGCGCTGCATGGCTTCCCGTAACTGTGACAAGAATCTCTCCTAAAGCAGCCTTAACACTGCCTGTGAAAATACACAACATAATAAGTGACATTATCAAAGCGTTCAATTCCTTAGTGATGTTACGTCTGACACCGACGCTCCGAAGCTTGCTTCAAACTCGAACGGTGTTACGAGATTTTTGGTTTCAGTGGGCGGAGTTTTCATGAATATTCATGAGAGTCCTACGCATGCGCGTTTCGCGTGAAACTGAAAATGCCAGTCAACGCTTATTCAGAACTCCACATTGAGAAAAGGTAATTAGATCTTAAACGACAAACCACAACTGTTTTTGTTTGCTTTGTTGATTACAGATGTTAATGATTACAGACATTTTTTATTAAAACAGGTTGTTTTAGCACACTGGACAAATCAAAAGACTCATGAATGTTCCCAGAACGTTCCCTGTAGGTTACAAAAAAACACACAAAAATACAAAACAAAACACTATCAGGAACTAAATGGAAACAGTAGAGGAACGTTCTGTGTTTACTGGGTTGTAATCTTTTTTGCAGTTTGCATGTTTTGTGCAGTTCCTGAATGAAAACGGGCATATTCACTTCATATAATATCAGGATAAAGCACTGTAAACTGCAAGTGCTATACAATGATTACATTTCGTTGTGTTCTTTCTTTGTACCCTGTGGTGCTTTAAAACCATCTTTTATTAGTTGTTTTCATATATTGAATAAGTCACTGACTTTAACAAATGCAATAAACCTATTTAAATGTATCACATGTGATGTGTTTAACTCAGATTGTTCATCATTCTCCATGTCCTCTGGTTGTTGTCTCTCTGTTGTTTGGTTGGAAAAGTCATACAGTACTGAAAAACATTGATGAAATTTCATAGTTTTTTCTATGTTTCCAATTATATATATGTATATAATATTGTGGAAAGGTCTTGTGCATGATAGTATTTTCACCCCAAACATGTGTTTTAAGGCAGTTATTTCTATATTTTGCTGTAGTGTGTCAGTAGGAAATATTAGTTTACGTTTCAAAGTATCCCTTTTGGCATTCATTTTACTTTTAATTAATTCAATACGATTTTTGTAGCACAAGGAGTCTGACAACAGATAGTGCTCCACACAGAGATCTGATCTCACCATCATCGATATAATGATTACATGAAGAAACAGAACAAACTAAAACTAAATCCTTACAAATTAAAATTATGGTTTAAGGTTCCACTTGCACAGTGAAACCAAAATTTCCAGAACACCTGAATGATTTTAGATACACTGATTTATAATAGAAGAGCAGATATAGAATATTCTTAAATTACATAAACTATTGAATCTATTTATTGCTATGGTCTTCTGTTCAGACAATGACTGAAATAACATCCACAACCATATCAGTGCCTCATAAACACTTCACAACCTACAGTGGTGCTACTCGCTGCCATCTGCTCTTTCTTTGACCATGTTTTGCACCGTGTACCAGCAAAGGGTCCATTTTGATTTCAGTCAGAAAACTTCATAAACTTCTTACTGTGCTTCTTATGTTTTTTATTTCTTAATCACTTTTAAGATTTGCATTTTGGAATCATGATGATTTAAGAAATGTTAACTTTTATTCAGCACGGATGCATTAAATTGATCAAAAGTGACATTAAAGACATTTGCAATGTGATTTCAAATAAATGCTGCTCTTTTGAACTTTCTATTCAAATAATACAGAAAACAGACACTGTATAACGAATTCCACACTTCATTAAGCAGCACATCTCTTTTAAACATGATAATAATCAGAAATGTTTCTTAAGCAGAAAATCATCATAGAATGGTTTCTGAAGGATCATGTGACACTGAAGACTGGAGAAATGAGCTCTGCCATCACAAGATAAAATAAATAAATTATATATATATAAAACAGGATTTCACAATATTATAGTTTTTTCAATTACAGTCTTGGTGAACATAACTACTAATACCAAACCTTTGAACAGTACTGTAGGTCTATTTTTATCAAAATTACATTATTTTTGCCAGTATGCATAATTAAATAAAATTATTTTGGACATAAAATTGGTTACTATATTCTGTAAAAGGATGTATATATTTTTTTTTTTACAATTTTTTCCATACAATATTAAATCAAAATTGATTTATGTATTAAGGCAACACATTCATGTTTGTGTTTGGGTCTAAAGTTATTTGGCCTATATGTACAAAATGAGCAAGAATATAATAATAATAATAAAAACTTGTAGTTCACAGATACATTTGAGGTTTATTTCAGTCATCACATTCAACAGATGATTAGTATGTTTAAATCATCACAAGGTACAAAGGAAGAACACAACAACATAATAATAATCTTTGTACAGCACTAGTTGACGTTTGCAGTGCATTTTCTTGATATTATATGAAATTAATACTTCTGTATATATTCAGGAACTGCACAAAACGTGCGAACTAATAAAAACATTATAAACTGTTATGAAACGACAAACAATTGAAGCGTTGGCTATTTAGACATAAATTCGCGCTAAAACTATATTTACCTTTCTTTTAAATAATCCATTAAACTTGCGGAGAAACAAAGATGAGCGTAAACTTAAAATTCTCAGTTTCACGCGCATGTCCGCATGTCAGCTCCGCCCATTGAAACCAAAAATTCCAGAAACCGGAAATCTCGTAACACCGGCAGTGAACCACCTGACTGCTTTGACAGCCCGATCCAGTGTTGAAGGGTTTCAAACCTGCCGGCTGTATTTCTTATAAAAATGGAACCAAACCGTGGGTTGTCAAACCGTCAAACCAAACCGTCGCATTTGCGTTATTGTTGAGAGTGGATTGAGTTTATTTCAGTGTTGTATATTCAAAGCAATATATCCTCATTTATATCAGCTTTTTTAAACTGTTTTTGTGTACTCCTGCATCATCTGTTCCATGCGAGAGAATGTTCTCTAAAGCTGGCGAAATAGTAAAAAAGGGGAAAAAAGAAAAAAAAGAAATTGCCTTTCACCAAAGACTGGAGAAAATAATTTTTCTGAATAAAAACCATACCATTTCATGAACACTTTGTCTAAGCCTTCTACATGTACCCAAAGCACACCCTCTGCCACATGTTTATTTATTTATTTGTATTATTAATTAAAGAACATACGAACATTGTTACATAAAAACATGCGTCAAAGACAAAAACTTCAAAGCCCTCTGATACATTATACAAGTACAGTACACAAAAATATCAGTCCCACCTCAGCTAAGCAAGATAAAGCTTTCAGGCATGATACTGCCCTACAAAAAAGCTATAGAAAACATTACAGAATTTCTATTGGATTTAATGGTTTTCATGGGAATTGTATTGGTTGTAATGGGAATTATAGTGGTCTCTACTAATGTGTATTGGGTTCTATTGGTGGGGGCATTGGAATGGAATGTCCAATATATCTAATGTATATTCTAATGGAATATATCCCAAACACATTACAAAAAAAATGATTCTGTAGAGGTTTAAATGGTAAAAGCCAATGGTTCCCGTTGGTATTTTAAAAGAAACCATTAGAATTTCTGTGATGGTTCCCAACTAAGCTGGTCTAATCTTCTGTCCTTGTCTAAAGAAATAATTACACACACACATCATGCTTAATGTTTTATTATCACAGTGTCTCAGTATCATCAGTATTGGTCAAATTCACCAAGATAAATGAGTTTCACAGCACTAACACTGTTTCAGTTTTGATCGCCTAGGTAAACACGTAATAAACGGGCGTTAACATGTAAGCCTCCTTCCATTTATTGGTTGTCAGCTTTGTTGCATTACATTTACTTCACCAGGAGATGGGGTTGCAATTTCTATCTGAATGAAGCTTCGAGTAATGAACCATTTTTGACACAATTGTATCAGAAAGCAGTGATGCTTCGAAACGCTTCATTTGGCCATCACTACGAATTCCTTGCACCTTTGATAAAATCAATAAGACTAACCTGTCACCTTCTAAGAATATATTTATGTTAAATTACATGAGATTGTCCGGTATTTGCAGGCTGACGTTGATTATCCATCTATACACCATTATGAGTCAATCAAAGAAGCTGCAAGTCCCACCCGAGTGACGTCAACTCCTCTCTTTCATTGATTGGCTGGAGGCGAGCTGTCAATCTAGAACCAGTGGACCAATGGTGATGCTTACGCCCGCCCTAATTTACATGAAACTTGAACTGCAACTTTTTGGATCGTAAGCGCAGAACTTGGAAACGAGAGCGAAGAGGAAAAGATTGCAAGCGAGCAGAAAAATATCAAGTGAGCAGAAAATGGAAGAGAACACAAAAAACTGCGGAATGAAAGCGTAATGTTTAAGAATAAACAAACAAGTTTAAATTTTGCGCACAACATCGTTTTTTATGCGTTTAAAGTTTTGATTTACACTTGTTATTTTTTTTTAAATACACTTAAACTTTTGATTTACGACCACACAACTTTTGGCGGTATTTTGGGCCCATAATCCTGCCCCATCTCCCCTCACAGACGAGCTGGATAGAATGACTATTGATTTTATTCTCCTCTAAACCACTAGATGGCACAAAAACTTGCTGCAGCAATTTTCAAGATACATGTGGAAATTTGTCTTATCCTTGACACGAACTTGGGCATTCTCTGCCAATTTAATATTTGATGTTTGTGTGTGTGTGTGTGTCTGTTTTGAAGGTTGTACATTTGGATAGCAAATGTTTTCAGTGTGAAAGCACAATGGCTACGTGCTGCTTCTGTCCTGCCTTTGCAAGGTTGTTTGAAAATATGCTTTATTTTCGTAATTCCGCTAAGTGCCACAGATAGTGCATACTTCACCTTTAACAGTACTCAGTAGAGAGTTATTAGACTAATTAAATTTATGGCATATTAAAGCATAGCATCTTTTGCTTTAAAATATAAAATGTGTTTTATTTCATATTGATGTACAAATTTACATGGAAAAAAATGCAGCATCTAAATAGTAACTTGCACAGGGAAGGGTATATAATGGACACACAAGACATGCACATCACAAAGAGTTTAAAGCCCTCCTATAGTCCATAAAGATTTTTAAATAGACATACCACCCATTCACACAAATTTATTATATATATAATATCTAATTACAGTATGACTTTACACATGGGTCCAATTCGCAATTCACTTATTGTCAGGTTTTTTTAGACAAGATCACAGACAGACTCATGAAATAAAAATTAAAATAAACACCTGTGAGTGTTACTAAATATCATTAAGACTGTATTCAATCTTCGAGAGTATGGTCTACAAAACTATTTTAAACCCAAGGGTGAAGAATTAATGGATCTCAGTGGAACATTGCAATTGCATTGCAAATAGTTTCTGAATTAACTAGACATCAAAATGTAAAGATAGAAAGAAAGCATGATTATAATACATGTTATTAAATCAAAATAAGTTTCCATATTTTACAAAATGAAAATAAGGTGGCTGCTCGTTTTCAAAATTAAGCACATTTATTTTTATTCTAACTAACGTACAATAAGGCCAGTATTGCAAGCCTACGGGAAGAATTTGGTTAGTCTTATACACCATCTAGGCACAAAACAGAGGAGATATTTAGAAAGAGCTTAAGAAAAAAAAAAAAAGTTTCCACTTTGTTTTTGTAATGTTTGCTGCTACTGTAAAACTGGTATAAGGTCTGACTGCACAGGAACTAAATGAGAGGTTCCTAATGCAGGCCATCATTGACAAGCTCTATCATACAAATGAACACACTACAATATAACTCACCACTCCCAATTGATAAGCATAAATTACCATATTAAGACGCAGACTTTATTATTGCACAATTTCACTAATTGGAGAAATATGGTTGCATTATCCAATGACTTACCAAGGTGCCTGCTGGAAGACACCTCAGTGACCCCAGCCTAAAGCAGCATTACCAAGCTATGGATTAATATTGAAAATTTGAGACCAAAACATTTATCATCGAGGGCGCTTGCGAGTTACAAAAATGAGGACCCTGCGGATGGCAATCAGCCGGTCTTTAAGAGTGTTCATTGCAAGGATGGTCAGCTGAGCTTTGTTTTCCAGCGGCAGAACAGCCAATAACCACCAACACCATGCAGGACCACTGGGGTTTCCCTGAGAAAAACAAGACCAGAAGTATTGAATGAATTAGATTATCCTGCCTTAAAAAATAATACATCAAATAAAGATTCTTCAAATGTAAACTACAGAACTATACACTTGGTATGTAACAGCAGATAGGCTGGAGGTAAGATTACTTAAATGAGACTTTAGAACAAATGTGAGACTGATTTGGTGCAAACATTCACCTGTGGATCAGAGTCTTTGACAGGTAACTGCCCAAAGTGGCTGATGATTTGATTCTTCATATCATCTTTAAGTGAAGTGAACCAGGCCATGGCCTGATCATACACAGAGGCATGCAATTTCAGGAGCTCTGTCAACTCTTCTCCTTCAACCTGAACACAAACATGCAAATTAGTTCAATATGGAAGACAGGTGATTTCTTTCTCCATCTCTCTTTTATAGTTGTGGTCGGAATTATTGGCACCCTTGGTAAATATGATCAAAGACAACAGTTTAAAAATACAATCTGCATGGTTTATCTTTTTATTCTTTCATAAAAGAAATTGCAAACATCTAACATTTCAACTTTCATTGAAGTAAAAGAACATCAGAACTATATTCTTCTGATTTATTCATTGTAAATGGATAATTAAAGGAATTTGGCCTTTTTTTTCTTCACATTTCTGAAACAAGCCATTGCTAGAAAATTAGATATCTCCCTAGTGTGCTTAAAAAAACTAATTCACATTAATAGTTAAAGATATTTTACTAAAACATTCTTAGGGTGCTGATAATTTTGGCCAACATGTTTTGGAAAAAATCATATTTCATAATATTTTTTCAAATTATTTTCATGAAAATATCAAAAGGATAAACAATGCATTTTTTTTTACAGCCATCTTTGATCATATTTACCATGGGTGTCAATAAATCTGACCACAAATGTATAAATACATAATACAACTTTTGGAATTGGACTTTCTTGCACTTGTGGGATGCAAAACATATTTTTATACCTTCTTATCCTCCAAATATTCAATCTTGGCTGTGTGGTATCCATCTCTCTGCCCATGACTGAGGACTTTGAAACGAGCAATGCCAATGGTATCCACCACAGAGCGTCCATCAGGAAAAAACTTGACATCTCTCACCTCCAGCATGCAGCCATGGTCTGCAAACCTGTAAATTATAGACCTCACCCATTAAACTTAATTAAGTGCATAACATTTTAACTTTGCATGAATACATTAACAATACTTTGATTAGGGCCAAAACAGCGCAATTATATGTGCAAAACATTTAATTCTTACTTAGCAAAACAGCTTTTGTTTACAGACTTGCGCAATACTTTATGGTTCAGGCTGGATTTCATTATATTGTTAAAAGTGTAAGATAATAAAAAATAAAAAAAAACAAGTAACAATACTTACAAACTAAACTCTGACCAACACAACAACACAATTACAGTAGCATAACTGATTGATCTGGCTTTATAATACAGTACAACCAGAAAACAGGAAAAAGTGAGTATTTGCTTTATAGGCCAAACCCCAAAAAAGGGTACTATTTGGTGAAAAATAGTAAGTTTCTTTTTAAATGAAGCCTTAAGAAAAAAACCTATTTAAAAAAATAAAAAAAACAAACTATAGTTAAATGGCACTGGGATTAAAAAGATGTAGGGTTTCAGTGGGAACATTTTTCCTTAAGATGCTAAGTTTTACTATTTTGTACATCTAGTGTAAAATATTACAATATTTTAAAAGGAATTAACATTTTCATATATTAAAAAGAAAATGAGACATTTATTAAATTAACAAAAATACACACTTCTGCTAAAATGTATGCAATTGGGATTACAACAGGCAAAATGATTTTTTTAAAGAAAAACATTAAAAGACATACAAGGGTTAAACATTCTATATTTTAAAATCTGGCTTTATTTATAAAAAAGTACCTAGCATATACATCAAGTTTCAATCAAAAACAAGAAACACCTGATGTATTTTTTTTATATATATACACAAAATATATACAGAATAGAAAGTGTTAGTATTAATGGGTCAATTCAGTTTTTGTGAATGAATGACCTGTTCGTCATCACCCACTTGCACCACTTGTTGGTGAGGCCAACTGACAGCAGATGGAGACTATGCATTCTGCATTCTAATGCTTTTCCTGTAGTTCCCGGATGTGCGCAGTTGAATTTTCTGTCAAATTTGAACCACTGAATTTGTAAAGCAAAATTAAATGAAAACGAAAATAAATGACCTGCCAAAAATTAAAGGCTTTTCGATTGATCAAAACGTTATATAACAAATGTCATGACATGTCAAATATCACCGTAACACTGCAAGACTTTACCATATTGACATCATACCTTGTACATGGCATTATCTGCTCACAGAGGTCAAATAATCATATTGGTAACAGCTCCACAAAGTGGTCAAAAGTGATAAGTACTTAAATCATATTACAAGTGATTTTTCAGCCATTATATTGCTGAAAAATATACCAAAATGGTCTTTACTCACTTTTGCAGTTGCTCTGAAGCGCCTAGCCATGCTTTCAGCAATATTATTATTATTCCGCTATACAACTGATCATGCAGACCAAACCATAAGTCATAGAGATATAAAACCAGTCCAGATGTCAGGCACCACAATGAAATTCTCAGAGCCATTGACCTTATGCTGCCAGCCCTCACATTCCCCAGACCTGAATCCAATTGAGAAGCTCTGTTGGGGCATCCAAATTTTCATGATCAAATAAACATTCCTAAAAAGCCAGATGTAGAATTATTGTATTAATTTTAAAAAATTTCTAATGCCAATGATCTTGCTCATGTGGTAGATTTTTCAGTAAAGCTGTTCATGTTGATAATTCAAGACTCCTTAAAAATTCATGTATTATCATTCATTAGACTTTACATTGTTAAGATGAAAACAAGATGTCTGAGCTCACTAAAGTAGTAAAAGTGTTAGAAGAATGTTGTCTATGGTATAATTTCACAGCAAAAAAAGAAATGCTGCAAATTAAAAATTAAATAAAAATTTAGGCCTCAATTGGGAAAAGGGTCAGGGGCGTGGGGGAAGTGACAACAGAACTGTTTGTTTTATGTATAAAAAAAACGTATCATAGCTTGAAGTAGTATAACCCTGGAGAATGGAGGGACTGAAGGAAAGTGAAAGCTAAGGAGGAAAGTTTTCGATTTTTTTGTGTATGTGTGTGTTATGTTAGATACTCACGGAAGTGACAAGTTTTCTAGCTGTCTTTTGAATATTGACGGGGATTCTGCATTCCAGATAAAACCAGGGAGATTATTCCACCAGCGAGGAACAGTGAACGAAAATGTTCTTTGATCGATCGAAGGCTTCTGAAAGTTGTATAGATTTGTAGTAGTGAGTGGAATTATGAGGGTGCTGAGCCTTCGTTAGCCCTGTAAGCAAGTGTCAATGCTTTGAATTTGATACGAGCTGCAAGTGGGAGCCAGCGCAGAGTGATAAAGAGTGGTGTGACGTGGGCCCCTTTGGATTCATTGAAAACCAGACAAGCTGAGGCATTCTGGATCAGTTGTAAGGGTTTGATTGCACTTGAAGGAAGACTGACCAGAAGAGTATTGCAGTAATCAAGCCTGGAAATGACCATGGCCTGTATGAGAAGTTATGTTGCTTGCTAAGTTAGGAACGGCCTCATCCTCCTGACATTGTGAAGTGCAAACCTGAAAGATCAAGCTGTCTTGAAGGTCAACTGGTCCTCAAAGATTACTGGTGGACCTTGATGGGTAATCATTGAGGAGCCAATCTGGACGGAGAAGTCCAGATTGGCAGGGAAGATGAGTCAGATTGGCAGGTAAGATGAGAACCTTTGCCAGGTTGAGCTGCAGGTGATGCTTTTCATACATTACAAGATGTCTGACAGACAGCTTGTGATTCACACAGCTATCGTGGGATCACCTAGTTAAAACGATGGGTAGAGCTGTGTGTCATCGGCATAGCAGTGATAGGATAACCGAGTTATGGGAGAATGGGACCGAGTGATGTAGTGTATATGGAGAAGGGTCCAAGAACTGAACCCTGAGGAACCCCAGTGATCAGTTGATATTCTTTCCACTGTGTGTGTGTATATGATATGTGTGTGTGTGACATCTGTGACTTGTTTAATAATATGGAATAATCTCTTTAAGTAAGGTTTCCATATACCCAAATACACCTGGCATCATTTAACCAGTTATCTAAAAAGATATGGAGAAATAAAATAAAAAACTTGATTTGAAAAACTAAAATGTTAATGTCTGTATTGAAATCCTACTGATAGGTCACTTGAATAATCTTGAACAGTATATTTATTTGACTGCCCTAGATATTATTCATATATTTGTTCAGATTTTGTTGCATACAATAGTACAGTGGAGTTCACTTATCTCGAGGCACGGTTAACTTGCCAATACTATGATGTTGACATTTTTGAAGCGGAACCGCCAAACTCCCTATTTGTCTTATTAATTTCTTGTGGGTTATGTCGATTCTGTTATGTTGCCAAAATCTATTATCTTGAGCACAAAAAAGCGACAAATTCTCCACTTCACATGGTTATTTTGTGACTAATTTGCGCTAGATCACTGCGCATGCGCTGAGTTTGCTTTGCATGTGGATTGCGGTCCGCTCACGGTTCACTCCCTGTTGTTGATCTCGTCTGAGGGATAACACGCTGTAGCATCCCGCACGTTTTTTGTGATTTTGTGAGCAATCTTTGTCTTTGCATTGTTGGAGAATATAATTAAAGGTTTGTACCAAGAGTCGAAGGTGGTTTCTATTGTGGTGGTTTTACATATGCCTTTTGTTGTTAGCAAACATACACTGTACTGTGTAAATGCAAATTTTTTTAGATGAATGCCGATCGCTTCAAACAAATCGCGGCAACACTGTTGTGTAAAAAGACACCAAAAACTCTAGCATGTACATTCTCATTTAATAACTCACATCATGTACATCAATAAATGTTCCTTTTTCGTTCTTCCGAGGGATGTCGTCTTTGGCGCTTGCAATATCACTCTGACAGCTGCACTTCCACCATCACTCTGACAGCTGCGCTGATAGGCTGTCTGACCTGTCAATCATGCAAGAAGACGTGATTGCCATGAGGACGGGCTCTTCTCTTAAAGGGACGAGCCACTACACAGCGCAGAGAGGAGAGCGGGAGAGACTGCTTTTTCTTTTTGTTCTGATTCTGACTTCACTGCGTATGCGCTGAGTTCGTGTTGCACGTCGATAGCGGTCAGTGTTGCCAACTTAGCGCCTTGGTCGCTATATTTAGCGAGTTCTCAGACCACTCTAGCACAAATTTTCAAAAAAGCATTATTGGAGACTTTTGGAGACTCTCTGAAGTGAAAGCACATATCATTCTTAGTCTTCTCAACGAGTGCTGCCGCATCCCCATCCCAAAGCACTCACAAGCGGCCCGGTCCTTGCGCAGCAGCAGGAGCAGATGCAGGGAGAGCAGGAGATGTTCACTCCTCCACATGCAAATGAATTGCGCATGTGCGGGAAGCCGCCGCATCCTTGTTGAGAAAGCACATTAGGGAGGCAGAACGCAAGAAAGTAAGCAATCTAGTACAGTGTGATGACCTCACGAATATGTTATGACTGTTTAAACTGTGAGCGAAATTGTGTTTGCAATGTTGGAGAATATAATTAAAGGTTTATATCGAGAATCGAAGACGTTTTTTATTGTATACTGGTAAATCTCTACTGTTAGTTGGTGCACATATGCCATTTGTTGTTAGCAAACATATACGATGTACATTTTTATAGAATGCGATCGCTTCATCAAACAAATCGCCATATTGGGTGTTGGTTACCTCAACGCGTTTTTGCAACCCTCGAGGCCGTCGACATAACTGTATTCCACAGTATAATAAATAGTGTTACTAGTGTATATAATGTTCGAAACTTTGTATTGTATGCACTCTTATGTACTTCTGTATCCTCAGGACAAATCACTTTCTGTACTACTCACATTGTAAGTCGCTTTGGATAAAAGCGTCTGCTAAATGTATAAATGTAATCTAAATGTAGTGTAGTCTCCTTTCATCTCCTTCCACTCTATATCTTCTCAAGACACTTTCAAAACTGGTTAGAAATAACCAGCACTTAAATATGTAATTTCATTACCCTTTAATTGGCCAACCACAAATTTAAAATTAGGTAACCCCTCACCTCCACTCCGATGTACTCACCTTCTGATTCACTGGTTAGTAAAGAGAAATCAGTTTGATATGTTATTGCAATTCAATGTAGACCCATACTTAAAATTTGATTCAAGGCCTCTTACCCTTTTAGTTCATCAGCAATGCACATGCCAAACTGTTTGGTTCCCGTTTCCATAGATCTGCGTATCATAAGCCTGTATCGAGGCTCGAAAACATGCAGTGGGCAGGGAATGGTAGGAAATGCCATGGTGCAAACAAAGATGGGCACTTCCTGGTTCAAGCTGAAAAAAGAAGAAAGTGCAATATGCACACATGAACAAGAGACAATACCAACTACAATATCAATTACAAACTAGATAAACAGATATGTGAATCATTATTTGGGTATACCAAAGAGAAGTGGTCAAAACCTAGGTATGTACGGGTTGTACACGTTACAGCAAAGTCCAGAAAATTGTTAGGAAAACCATTTTATCCAAAGCAAACTTACTTTGACAATTCTTTCATCTCTTCTTCATGTACTTTACGCCTTTCTGATAACTCGTCACACAAGTAGCATTGCAATACTTCTTCCATTAGAAGAGTTATGTTGTAAGCTCTAGTGGCCAGATACTGCAGAAAAGAAAGATAAGTGTACTAGACAAGAAAGCAAAATGACTAATCTCACCAAGTTTCTGAAACAACATAAGGAATAAGAAAATAAATTAAAACATTAATTGATTTATTCTATTAAGTATGGGCGAGTACATTTCCTTGAGGAAAGGAGAAAATCTTGTTCATACAGGCCAGGGCTATCCATTAAAACAATTTCATTATTCTCAAGTGTGTAATCCCTACAATGGCTCACGTAGACCATACAGTAATATAACGTACATGTTATTTCAAATATAAGAGTATGGTAGTACAGGTAGTCTTTATGGTAGTACAGTAATACCTCGGTTTACGAGTTTAATTCGTTCCAAGAGCGAGCTCGTAAACCAAAATGCTCGTTCACCAAAACAATTTCCCCCATAAGAACGCACTAAAAATCACTTGATTCGTTCCACACGACCATAAATGCCCATTTTAAATATTTTTTTGGTTTTAACCTATTAATTACATTTAAAATTATAACCATTAAGATCTCATATAAATACTAATTAAGTATTTTTAGAGTTTAACTGTCATTATTAACTATTTACTGTAACACGCACTTTACCTCTTCACTGCTGGCATGATGGAGACGAGAGAACACGAGAGGAGAGGGGAGAGGGGGCGGGTTGTTACTGCTTATAAACATAGGCGAAGTTTGGGGGGGGGCTGGGGGGGGGGGCTCTGTCCCCCCAGACCAGAGCCAATTAATGCCTGCCTTGTGCTTTGAATATGTTTTTTTGTTATTACAGAATTAATATTTTCTCGTTTTATTTGTTTTATCTTATTAGTTCTGTGTATAGAATGAGTAAGATGTGGCTAATTATTTTTTTATTACTGTATTTAATTTTTTTATTACTGTAGCTTTATTACATTCTCCCGCGATTTGCGAATCTCAAAGTATCGTGGTACGTGAGTGGACGCTCTTCTCATTCTGTTTTACGCGCTGAATAAACAAAATGGACATTCGTCGTTTTTTTAATAAATCCACTACTAAAAGTGTCAAATCTATCAGAAGAGAAGACAGTGGACATCTACGCATCTCGGAAAAAGAGGCGGCTTCTTCTGCATTAGGTAAGATATTGTAATGTCTGAAGTAGTTGAAGTAGACAGGTCAAGGGAGGCTCTGTTTATGAACTTTAATCGGAACGAAGAACAACACACTGTAACAAGCGCACCCGTCTAACACACTTTTTCGCCGCACTTCTGAACTCCCCGTATTAACCCTATCACTGCCGATGCAAAACAAAACGGCAACTACAAAGAGTCTGTTCTATTCGCTATTCTTTGTATAAAGCAGTGGTTCTCAAATAGTGGGGCGCACGTTACCCTGGGGTACATGCTTTTTTTTGCCAGGGAGTAGGTTTTCTTGCACTGAACAAGAGCAGAAGTTCAGATAATCATCCCCTCATCCTTTGACATGTACGATCACGCCGGTGTTCATGTGTCACGTGATCAACCATTAAGTTCACACGTGTTTTCACGCGATATCTGGCACTGAGCCAAAAAAAGAAAAAAAAAAGACAGGCTCTGTCTTATTACCCCATTTTTTTAATGGGGTAATAAGGGAAATAGCTGCATTTTTGCTATTCCATAAGCCACATCTAGCCAAATAAATTCGTAAAAAAAAATCTGTTTGCCATGTCTGTGTGTGCTTCTGACACCTCTAGTGGAATCTCAGACTATTCCTTGTGGGCAAAAGCTTCCACTTCACTGATATTCTTTGTTATATTATTAGGGGATTTAAATCTGGAGATAGGCCACTCAAGAATATAGGACTGATCCCTTAAGCAAGCTTTATCACTGTCCTGCTAGAACGTTCAATGATCTATTGAAATCTTAAATTCTTGCACTGAAGTCAATCTTGGACAAAAATCAAGGCTCGAAATTGCAACCACTTTAGTTGCATATATAATATGTACAATCTCAAAATAAATTTGGGAGCATTTGTGTAAGTGCAAATAATTGTGGAGATGCAATCTGTTTTTATTCCTCTACAAAACATTTGCTAATTACAGCACAGTATGTGGCTGCTGTGAGAAAATACAGGGCTGGTCATTTTTGAAGGGCTCTGGCAGTGCTCCTCCTGCTTCCTAACTGGACAGATTAAGGTCCCTGAAGCTTAACTGACTTGGTGTTATACTGTGATGATTAAGTGTTCCCTTCATTTTTTGAGCATTGTAGGCATATATACACACACACACAGTAATACCTCGGTTTACGAGTTTAATTCGTTCCAAGAGCGAGCTCGTACCAAAATGCTCGTACACCAAACAAATTTCCGCATAAGAATGCACTAAAAATAAATTAATCCGTTCCACACAACCACAAATGCCCATTTTAAATATTTTTTTGGTTTTACCCTATTAATTGCAGTTAAAATTGTAACCATTAAGATCTCATATAAATACTAATTGACAATTAAACTCTAAAAATAATTTTACTGTAATGCACTTCAGGTTTGAGCAGCCTGCGTGGAGGAGAGAGAGGAGGGAGGAGGGGGAGCGGGGAAAGAAAGGATGAGAGCAAATGAGTCTATTTATTATAATAGTGCAGAAAAACAAACAAAGTGATAATCCAGAGTGAAAGTCGTGGAACATGGTAGCCGCAAACGAACAAACTCAGGGGAGCTGTGAACGAACGAACCCACGGGAGCCGCGAACGAACAAACTCACGGGAGCCGCGAACGAACGAACGAACTTACGGGAGCTGCGAACGAACGAACGAACTCACGGGAGCCGCGAACGAACAAACTCACGGGAGCTGCGAACGAACAAACTCACGGGAGCCGCGAACGAACAAACTCACGGGAGCCGCGAACGAATGAACTCACGGGAGCCACGAACGAACGAACTCACTGATGAACCGTTCATGAACCGTGACAGTTACTGCTTAGAGGTACTGTACCTGTATATTTCACTACGTGAACAATAGCGATCACAATTAATTCATGTTAAGAATAGGAGTTAAAAACCCCTGTAAATCACTTACAACTCTGTGTATCGGTGTGCGAGAAAAAAATTTGCATGGGTGAGGGAAAAATTGTGTGGAAAAGTCCTAACGCTCAGCATCGTCACACACATTTTTACTGGAAATATCCAAATGACAGCCTCTCATAAATCAGTCGCGTAATTCCAATCCCTTTATCACCCCTTAACTCGTTCATTCTCTCAGCATCGATTGGTTTGGCTGCATCATTCACCACAGTGATACTTTTATAAGTGATTTACAGCGGTTTTACCTTGCGTTGTTAACAACAGTGATCGCTATTGTTCACGTAGTAAAATATATACGTGGTTCATGAATTCATTGTCTCCTAGTTCTGCCTGTGTGTGTGAGTGGGGGTGTGGTCACTGATCACTGACACACCTGATTCTCATATCATCTGCGTATGTAGTTCACTTCTCTCCACTCCTGTCGAGTCGTTGTCTCCCGTTGCTCGCGCGAGTCTCACTCAGGATTATCACTTCGTTTGTTTTCTGCACTATTATAATTCACTCATTTGCACTTGAATCCAGATTTTGTTTTCCCCTTCCCTCTGTCTCTCGTCTCCTTCATACCAGCAGCAACGCTGCTCAAAGCTGAAGTGTGTTACAGTAAATTGTCAAATATTTTTAGAGTTTAATTGTCAAATATTAATTAGTATTTATATGAGATCGTAATGTTTATAATTTTAACTGTAATAGGGTAAAACAAAAAAAAACTATATTTAAAATGGGCATTTATGGTCGAGTGGAACGAATCAATTGAATTTTTAGTGCATTCTTAAGGGGGAATTGATTTGGTGTACAAGCATTTTGGTTTACGAGCTCGCTCTTGGAACGAATTAAACTCGTAAACCAAGGTATTACTGTATATAAAACTTGTTCTCATGCTGTGCAATAATATACTAAATAATAATATACTTGTGTTAATTCAGTAGTTGCTATGACCTGAATGAATATGCTAAAGTGGAGCTCAGTGACTGGAAGCAACATATTTTTTTCTCCAGTGCATAGAAACACCAAATACTTTGGAAATGTTGAATTTGACGTTCACCAATATCTTTAAACAGAGTTTAATTCCAGGATAACTGTGGATTTAAAATGTGCCTTTAACGCATTTACAGTGGAGTTCGGTTATGTCGACGGCCTCGGGGGTTGCAAAAAAAGTGTCGAGATAATCGTTTAGCGAGACAACCAACACCCAATATGGCGATTTTATTTTATGGCGATCGGCATGCTATAAAAATATACATACACTGTATATGTTTGCTAACAACAAAAGGCATATGTGCACCAACTAACAGCAGAGATTTACAGTATACAATAAAAAACACCTTTGATTCTCGATATAAACCTTTAATCATATTCTCCAACATTGCAAACACAAGTTCGCTCACAGCGTAACCAGTTATAACATATTTGTGAGGTCATCACGCTGTACTAGATTGCATACTTTCTTGCGTTCTGCCTGCCTAATGTGCTTTCTCAACAAATTCGGCTTCGTCCTGTATTTTAATAACCTTCAATCCGTTCTTTGGGATGGGGATGCGGCAGCTCTCGCTGCTCCTTGAGAAGAGTAAGAACGATATGTGCTTTCATTTCAGAGAGTCTTCAAAAGTCTCCAATAATGCCAGATAAAGTCGTTAGATTTGTTGCTAGTCGCTTTTTTGAAAATGTGGTCTGAATACTCGCTAAATATAGCACCAAAGGTATCAAGTTAGCAAAACTGACCGCAATCCACGTGCAACGTGAACTCAGCGCATGCACAGTGAACCAAGTCACGAGATAACCATGTGAAGTGGCGTATATGTCCCTCGTTTTTGCTCGAGATACTAGGATTCGGCAACATAACAGAATCAACATAACCCACAAGAAAATACTGAGACAAATGGGGAGTTTGGCAGTTCCACTTCAAAAACGTCGACATAATAGTATTGCCGAGTTAACCGTGACTCGAGATAACTCCACTGTATTTTGTTAAAAATATTCTAGATAAACTACTTGTGTCCTTCTTGTAGTTCCCCCTCACATATCTCACTGAAGGGCACACATGTTTAGTATGGTTCTTTTTCTAACTTCGCTCGGTGTTTCACTATGGGAATCGCTTTGGGCGTGACCAACTACGGAAGCTCTTATGACACCACGTCTGTCTTTGGACAGACATGTCGACCTGTGATCAGGCTCCGCCCCCACCAATATCACTCCGGTCGACCCCTCCCAAACTCATTCGCGCTTTCTTCCCGTGAGGGACTACTAGCTCCCTTAGCACTTCCAACATCCCTGCTGGTTTTTCGCTAAACTGTTCATCAGGCGGGCCGTCATTGGATTACGCCACCGAACGCGACATCAGTTGGATTGGATAGTGTTGAGTGACATCGTATGCGGAATAGCGTTCACGTCAAGGTGAGCTATTCTGTTCCAAATATCGCGTATTATATCGCTATAAACGCTTCAGGCTTCACGCGTTAAGGTGAGCCTCTAGAGGGCTAACTACCCTACGAGATCCAGACTAACGTGTTGCGACGAGTCTACTCTCTCTACTCTTCAGCCATCATGTCGACGGTCATTACCCCCGCCAAAGGGAATGATTCGAAGAAAAGGGAGGTGGCATCCCGCCCGTGTCCATCTTCATGTGGAGCAACCATTTCGGGCAGGGACCCTCACCCAATGTGCATCGTGTGTATGGGCCCAAAACACGCTCAAACGTCGCTTGCGGACCCACAGACGTGCGTTCACTGTGCTGCTATGCCAGTAAAATTTTTGGAAAGAAGGCTGAGAGTTGCGGTGGCTAACCGACAGGACCCATGTCTGTCGGGAGCTGCCGCGAAACCTATGGCTACGGACCATCAACCGCGAGCTACCACGAGCTGGGCGGACATGATGGAAGCCGAATCCCCGGAGATGCCTCCTCTGTTTGAAGGCCTTCTTACACAGGAGGAGGAGGGACCGGGTGATGAGGACGCAGATGGCGATGCTAATTCTGACCTCCTCGACTTGGACATGGACGACGACGAGGAGGAGGAAGACAACTCTCCCTTCCCCGTCCAACAGTCTAGACCGCCAAGCACGACTGACTCTGCCTCGCAGGTAGACAGTAACCTGTATGAGGTGTGCAAACGAACCGCGGCGAAGCTGGGCCTAGCTTGGCCGAAGCTTGGCACAAGATGCGGAGGGATCTGAGAGGGACCTTTATGATGGAAAAAGGCTGCCGCCCGCTCAACCCACCGCTAGACAACTCCTGCCTGCTGTGCCTGCTTGCATGAAGGAGATGTCTCGCCATTGGTGCAGCCCCTTTAAGAGCAAGCTCCCGGCCAAGGGACACTCGAAGCTGGAGATTCAAGGGATGGGAGAGCTGGGGTTGACCGGACCCCCAGCGGTAGAGTCTTCAGTGGCCTATCATCTCCATCCAAATCGACGCTCTATTTCCGCCTCCTCGCAGATTTCGCTGCCGAGCAAGATGGAACGTCTCAACGCGTCCGTCTATCAGCGCATGTATAAATATGCGGCACAGTCAGTGTGCTCGCTGAATGCAGTGACTTTACTGTCAGCATATCAGGCAGAGATTCTGGAGGAGATGGGACGACAGCTGGATACAGGAGTGCCGAACCCAGCACTTTGGGACGAAATATGTGTGGTTAACGATCTAATTCTCCGCTCTTCCCGTGGAGCGGTTCAGGGGTGTGGCCGCGTGATGGGTCTGGCCGTGTCAGGTGAGAGAGCGTTATGGCTAAACCTGTCAGGACTGAGTGACGCTCAGAAAGCGGAGGTGATGGACGCTGCATACGACCCAACCAAAGGTCTGTTCGGTCCAGCTCTCGAAAAAATGAAACTAGCACCCTCAGAAAACAAGAGGATGAAGCTTTCAACCTCTGTTTACCACGCAAGCCAGCACAACGACCCCCCACTCAGCCAGCGCGACAGAGCTTTACAGCATCCGCTGCGACGAGAGGGAGACAGACGAGGGCTAGAAACATGAGACCCGCTCCCAGCGGACAACAAACTGGCCAACGTCCGAGGTCGGATGGCTCCGGACCATGGGGAAAGCATTCATTTGCGGCCGCGGCGGCTAGAAACCGGCCGCCCCACCCCGAGGAACGGAAGAAAAAGCGTGCGACCTAACACGCGCATGTTCCCCTGCACTTCTCTCTCCGCCTGCAAAGAGAAGGAGGGTTTCCAGCCCTGTTGTTTTGAGTTCAGTAAGGGCTCTCACTGTAAGTTTTCCTCAGGTTCAAGAACACGAGGAAATTGTTCAACAGTGTCACCAAGCACTCACACGGTGTTTTCAAACGCCGGTCAGTTCAGGGGAATTCACAATAAAGAATGCACTATCGCATCCAAGCCACGAGCTAAGGGCGAGGTGCTCCCCATTTTCAAAACACAAATCAATAAATGTTTCAATATCGCAGTCAGGCAGACAGCCGAGGGCGATATTTCTCATAAATCCCAAAGAGGTAAATCGCGCCTCCCTAGCGTCACCACTAGGGAGAGCGCACGCTGTTCCAGTGGGGGCCAGCACAGAGACGATAATGACGTCATCAATGTGCGCTCCCGAGGAAGAAGTATACAAGGGACCTCTTGCGCCCTGCATACTCAATTGGCGCGCATGCGCAGCACACCCGTGGGTTTTAAATACGATTTCACGGGGGTACAGACTTCAATTTGCCATGAAACCACCCAGATTCAATGGTATGATAGTCTCAGTGGCCGAGGGAGAATCAGCTCGCGTCCTGGCAGCCGAGATCAACACGCTTTTAGACAAAAGAGCGATCAGAGTGGTGCCAGAGGAAGCGAGCTGTCAGGGTTTTTACTCCCGCTACTTTGTGATCCCAAAGAAGGGGAGCACGGCCCTGCGTCCAATCTTAGATCTTCGTGTGTTAAACAAGCACCTAAGAAAGTACTCATTCAAAATGCTGTCACACAAATCGCTTTGTCGGGCAATCCGCAGAAATGACTGGTTCGTGACGATAGATCTGTCAGATGCATATTTTCACATAGACGTTTACCCGTCTCACAGAAAATATCTCAGGTTTGCATACCGAGGCACTGCTTACGAGTATCAGACTATTCCGTTCGGGCTGTCTTTAGCTCCGAGGGTTTTCAGCAAATGCGTGGAAGCTGCTCTATTCCCATTGAGAAACAACGGGATAAGGATATTGTCTTACATAGACGATTATCTGATATGCTCCTCGTCAACAGAGCAAGCGATCAGAGACGCAGATATGGTGTTAATTCATCTCAGCAACCTGGGATTCAGAATAAACATGAAAAAGAGCCGTTTAGAGCACTCTCAATACACAGAATACCTGGGGCTCAGTATAAACTCCCTCTCTTATCGAGTCACTCTGACAGAGGGGAGAATCAAATCTTTCGGTCAGTGTCTCTCCCGTTTTCAGATGGGGAGAGTTGTCCCATTCAGACTGTGCTTACGGATGCTGGGTCTAATGGCCTCAGTGATTTCGGTAGTACAACTGGGACTTCTCATAATGAGAGATTTTCAGCGCTGGGTCGCGCATCTGCGTCTGTGTTCTCGGCGACATCTAAGTCGACCGGTGAGAATAACTCAGGTGTGCGTCAGGGCGCTCAGACAGTGGGAAAGCCCCGCGACGCTCAGAACGGGGATTCCCTTGGGGGCGGTGACGTCAAGAGTTACTATGACGACGGACGCCTCACTGAAAGGCTGGGGAGCAACGCTGATGGGCAGAGCTGTAAATGGCGTGTGGGCTCCACATCTGATTCACAAGCACATAAATTACTTGGAGTTGCTAGCTGTGTTTCTAGCGCTGAAACATTTTGTGGGCTTCATCAAGGGCCAGCACGTGTTGGTGAAAACAGACAATTCAACAGTAGTTGCCTATATCAATCGGCAGGGGGGCACACGCTCTCTTCAACTACATCAGTTAGCAAAAGAGCTAATCATGTGGTGCAACCCAAGGCTTTTATCCATCAGAGCAACCCATGTTCCAGGAATACTGAACAGGGGAGCAGATCTACTGTCCAGAGGAAATCCTCTGTACGGAGAGTGGAAACTTCATCCACAGGT
Organism: Rhodeus uyekii; assembly: GCA_037043235.1. Classification (NCBI taxonomy): domain Eukaryota; kingdom Metazoa; phylum Chordata; class Actinopteri; order Cypriniformes; family Acheilognathidae; genus Rhodeus; species Rhodeus uyekii. Next base: position 136,078 of record JAWRVZ010000553.1, read on the forward strand.
GGTGAAGCAGATATGGCAGAGGTACGGTCAGGCTGCCGTAGATCTCTTCGCCTCGCAGGAAAACGCCCAATGTCCTCTGTATTTCTCTCTAGCGGACGAAAAAGCACCATTGGGTATGGATGCACTGGCTCACCCATGGCCAAACGTCCTGCTGTACGCATTTCCTCCTCTGAGCTTGACTTCACCTACGCTAGCCAGAGTGAGGGAGGTGGGGTTGTCACTCATTCTGATAGCTCCACGTTGGACATCCAGACATTGGGTGGCAGAGATAGTTCAACTGCTCTCAGGCCAGCCGTGGCCCCTTCCTCCCCGGAGGAACCTTTTGTCTCAGGCGGGGGGGGAAATTTACCATCCTCACCCAGACAGGATAGCTCTCTGGGCCTGGCCCGTGAGAGGGGGAATTTGAGTGCAGCAGGTCTGCCTCCATCAGTCATACACACTATACAGTGTGCCAGAGCTGCTTCTACTCGCTCACTTTATACCAATAAATGGCGAGTCTTTGAAGAATGGTGTGAGAAAAGCCATATTGTCCCTTTTCTATGCTCAGTAAGGGACATATTATGTTTTCTCCAGGATTTGCTGGATAAAGGAAGGGCTTTTTCGACTTTGAAGGTTTATTTAGCAGCTATTTCTGCCTGTCATGTCGGGTTTGGTGACAAGACACCAGGCCAGCACCCTTTAATAAGTCGTTTTATGAAGGGGGCACGACGTAAGAGGCCACTGACCAGGAAGATGGTCCCTTTGTGGGATTTATCTACGGTTCTAGAGGCCCTTTGTCAACACCCTTTTGAGCCATTAGAAGGCATAGGGTTGAAGTTTCTCTCTCTCAAAACTGCACTGCTTGTAGCGCTTGTTACAGCTAAGCGGGTGAGTGACTTACAGGCCCTGTCGGTTAGCCCATCATGTTTGCAGTTTTCTCCAGGGTTCACAAAGGTGTCCTTTTGCCCTAACCCTGCTTTCATACCTAAAGTGGTAGATTCATCTTATAGATGTAATACTACGGAACTTACAGCCTTCCACCCTCCTCCGTTTTCTTCTCCGGAGGATCGGAGATTGAATTCATTGTGTCCAGTACGTGCACTTCATGCATATATGGAGAGGACAGCAGGTTTCAGAAAAGATGACCAGCTTTTTGTGTCTTGGGCTACTCCTCACAAGGGGAAGTCGTTGTCACGTCAGCGACTGTCCCACTGGATTGTAGATGCTATTTCTCTAGCATATAAATGCAGAGGATCTCAGCCTCCTGAGGGCTTAAGGGCCCACTCCACTAGGGGCATGGCTACATCATGGGCCCTGCTTAAGGGGGTGTCGGTTCAGGATATCTGTGCTGCGGCAAGTTGGGCTACGCCGCACACTTTTGTGCGATTTTACAGACTAAATGTGTCTGAGCCATCGCTAGCACATGCTGTGCTTGGAGCCGACAGGTCAGGACCCTCGTAATTTGTACAACGTAAATTGTGCAATCCGGGAGTGGTCTATATCTCCCATAGTGAAACACCGAGCGAAGTTAGAAAAAGAACGATGGGTTACTTAACGTAACCCCAGGTTCTTTGATAACAGAGTGAGGTGTTTCACCAACACTTCCCTCCTTGCACAGGAACGGGAAGAAATCTCTCTATAATGAGTTTGGGAGGGGTCGACCGGAGTGATATTGGTGGGGGTGGAGCCTGATCACAGGTCGACCTGTCTGTCCAAAGACAGACGTGGTGTCATAAGAGCTTCCGTAGTTGGTCACGCCCAAAGCGATTCCCATAGTGAAACACCTCACTCTGTTATCAAAGAACCTGGGGTTACGTTAAGTAACCCATCGATTTTGTGGCCTTATTTCTGTGATGTAATTTTTTTTAATTACCATGCATACACGTTATTCTCAAAAATTAAGCATGTTGCATACATGTTGTTCATGTATTATCGTAGCCCTATTACGGTAGCCCATTTCATGCAGTCAGGGCATGTCAAAACTTCTCCAGGACACCAAAAACCCTTCCTACACCACAGGGTTAAGTTATAAGTGTAAATAGGCCGCATATTTACCTCGGAGAGGTTCTCCTTGCACAAGGGACAGTTAGGGTTGTGGTCCAAGCAGCGCTCCAAACACTTGAGGCAGAATGTATGCCCACAGGGTGTGGTGACAGGCTCATAGAACAGTCTGCAATGAGGGAAGAGGCTTTAAACATACAAAAGTTAAGCATTTTTTCAAAGACAGAATTTATCATTACCTCATGCAGAGAGAGCATTCAAAGTCTGCACTGTCCAAAAGATCCAATGGAATTTGCCTTGAAAAAGTAGGGAGGGTTTTGGATGAATTTGTCTTGTCTGGGAACAAAATAAATGGATAGAAATAGAGAAAAAAAAGCTTGTACCACCAGCCACAGAGATTTTAGTCGAAATACAATATTATTCCTTTCTAATATTAAAAGGAAGGAATACTAATATTAGTACACAGTAAAGTTCATCAATGTTTTTCAACTTACACATTTTTATTTGTAAACGCACCTTCTTTGAATTGTTTGCTGGGTGGCTCAAAGTCCTTAGCATCTTCTGTCCATTTCCTTTTTAGTATAGGTGAATCAAAACGTGAAGAAAGATCAACAGAGTTTACATTTTCAGATCTTTGTAAAATAGAAGACTTCCCATCTTTGAAATTACTGCAACTGAGAGTTTGTTCCTAACACAAAGAAAAAAAGAAGAATGGTTTTAGCATGGATGATGCAGTGGTCCTATGGTATGATTCTAAAAATGCACAATTAGTTAATATTACAAAAATATTACAAGCATTAAACAAGCTAGAATAAGGCCTTAGTTAAATTAACGCAAATAGTAACTTAATGTGCACTATGAAAATAATAAAAATCAAATTACTAAAACAACCAGATATGTCAGTTTAAGTTGCCTTAAGCCTTGTCTGTGAAACCAGGGGGTCAGTGTGATATCAATTTCATTGAAGCAAATTGTATCTGTGAACATATGCAGTAACCTTAGAGCAGCCTGCTTTGGCTCCATCTCTAGGAAGACAGGAGTGAAGAGAAGTGAGGAGGGATGAGGGTTTGATACGAGGGGAAGAGCCAGCTGGAAGGGGTTGCATGAACGTTGCCAGACCATCATTCACAAAGACTGAAGAGAACATGTGACTCAGGATCTGTAGATTCACATATACAACAGTTATGTGAATCAGTCACAATCAATTAACACTGATCACTTCATAAATCAATTAAACTAAGGGCTCAAGTAGGACTGAATGATTAATCACTTTTAAACCAAAATTGTGCATTTTAAATGGTGCATTTTTTTTTTAAATCACAGAGACTATGATTGTTAATGTAGACTTTTTGCTTCCTGAACGCATTACATTGACACAGAATTTAACTAATAAGAGGGACATTAACACTGCACGTGCTGAGTAAATAAGAACAGCGTGATATGGAAAAGATGAGGGGTAACGGTTCTCTGCAACAAAGTTTGTCTGCAAAAGTCCTGTAAAATTCAAATATAGGTTATCATATAATTTGGTTATTTGATGGAAATGATGATTTGCTGCAAATGATGACCAAACTAACATGTAACAATCACAAGATAAATAGTGCAAGCTTAACTGCAAAGTGTGATCAACATAAATCAAATAGTTAACCTCACCTAATGCACAGAAACATGCATAGATTACTAGACAGCGAATTCTAATTAGAGATAATTAGAATTTTGGAAGCAATGGAACCCTGAAAGTAATGCTTAGAATACATTATTAGTTTTAAGACATTTTTATTAAAGTATTATCAATGGAGTATTACTTTAAATAAAATAAATATCCATTCATTAGTCTGTATAAATTAATCTTTATAAATCCATTTAAAGGGCCAGTCACACAGCGAAAACGCACGAATCACGCACGAATTACGGACAGATTTTCGTTTCTGCGCGGAGCGTGAGTCATATGCGTAATTCGTCGGTGGAACGAACGTGGACCGTCAGTGATTGTAAGTGGATGTGTGTCGAAGGCGGTTTGTGCGTGATTTTGAGTTTTGAACGGTTCAAAATTTTTACGACGCACAACTGTGCGTTGGTGTGCGTTATTCATGAGTCGGTGTGCGTAGTTTATGCGTCAAGTATGCGTGACTATGCGCGGGACATGCGTCGGCCGTCAGTGCTTATTCATCGGAACTGGTTCGAAACCGCGCACATCCACGTCCGTCCACTGACGCCCCACCTTCATATCACGCATGAACTGCGCACGTATCACGTTCATTCCACTGACAATGTGGATTCTGAAAGTGCTTGTACGTGGAACGTTCGCGAAGCGTGCGTGTTTGGACGCGCTCTGTCAGGGATTCATGCGTCGGGCGTGCGTCGAATGTTCGTGGAATACTTTGGTCAATTTCTCAACGCACAAGCACGCACAAACCCAATCTGTGCGTGATTTGTGAGTGATTCGTGGGTGATCGGCTGTGTAACTGGCCCTTAACTGACATACATGATGTGACGACCCTGAGTCTCCTCCTCCTGATTTCATCAGTGCTGATCACTGGAGTTTCCTGATTGGCTAATTTTTTGTTAATTGCTCATTAGTTAGAGTACAAGAGAGTGCTGTCTCATTCCAAGCGGCACCTCAGGGAGAAAGGATTCTTCCTGAGTGTCTCTCTCTTGTATGCTTTATTTTACACCTGTAGCGTCTTTGTTTGTTATCTTTTTTTTTTGTTTATTTACTCCTACACTTATGTTTATTATTGTTATTATTTTGGGTATATGTTTAATTTAAATAAATTCTTATTTTGATTGAACATCTTGCCTGATCCCTTTTTCATGTTGCGATCTGAAACGAGCTGGTCGTAACAATGACATCCATTTAATTTGACCTTCAAGTGCAATCAAATCCCTACAATTGACACTTGCTTACAGAGCTAAGCAGGCTCAGCACCCTCCTATTTCCACTCACTGCTAAAAATCTATACACCTTCCAGAAAACTACAAATCGATCAATGACTCATGGTAACCACAGAGAGGCACAAAAATCACTCTCTAGAATATTTTCGTTCACAATTCCTTGGTGGTGGAACAATCTCCCTGGCTTCATCCGGAGTTCAGAATCTTTGTCAATATTCAAAAGACAGCTGAAAACTCATCTCTTCCATGAGCACCTAACATGAGAAACACACACACACACACAAAATCTCTTTCCTTCCTTGCATTCACTTTCCCTCCGTCCCTCCATTTACCAAGCTTATACTACTTCAAACAATGTTCAAAAACTTGTATTGTGAGCACTTTTGCCTCTTCAGGATGAATATCTTTCATTTCGCAAGTTGTAAGTTGCTTTGGATAAATGTAAAATGTGTCCGTTATTATGAATGTTGTTACTCAATTTAACAGTTACATAATACTCGTTTTAATTATATGACAAATATACTGTTAGTAATGTATATTTTATAAAAAAAGAAAAAAAAACGGATGACAACTGGGTGAATTTACATTCCTGTAAATGTGGTACAGGTGTACAGATGTGGTGTAATTTAACCTTTGAGCATCCTAAACTTATATTCAAGCACAATACAAACACCAAAGTTTTAAGCACACAAGATATTGCGGTTTTGAGAAATGTCTAATGAATTTGTTAATCATGCTAGCAATTTCTTATACAGCGTATTAGTGCTCTTACATACAAGATTAAGATTTATATTCAAGTTAATTCAACTTTATTGTAGACTCTGTAGGTTTTTTTCTCATTACTGACATTTGGATCATGAGAGCTTAATTTGAAAATAAATGTACAAAATTAATGAACTTTAAAATAAAGACTAGTCCTAGTAACTACGTTTCATTTTTTTTTATTGAAGTGGTTGAAGTTTGTTCTTTCACTGATGCAGTGCAAACCAGCATAACCAACAAATCGGTAACTCGTTTTTAATTTTGATCAGGAAAAATTAGATAATGTAATTAGATTTTTCCCCCCTAAATCATGCAGCCCTAAATTTAAGCTTTAAAATTAAAATCCAAATCAGATGTCATGTGAGAACACCTACCACACAAAGGCTGATACATGCAAATACAGATACAAGCAGCAATGACCGGGGTTCAAACGTAGCAAGACTATCAGAGCTGTTATGACGCTTTTTTTGTCAATCGGACTAGTTCTCTAAATGTGCACAGTTCTGTGAAGTTTCTAGTTTGTGCAAACAATGTATAGACATCTTACAAAGATGTTCAGAATAAGACCTATCAAATTATACTAATTTTGTGTGGATGTTTAACAGCACACATCATCTGATCTGTTATGTCAGCTTATGTCAGTCAATGTATGTAAATCTGACGTGTTCTCCACATTAACAATGTTTTGTGAAGTTTCTACTTTCTGAAAACCACATATAGACATATTACAGTTGTTCAGTATGAGAAGATCAAATCATATTAATATTGTGTGAATGTGTGAAACACCACGTCATCTGAACTGTTATGTCAGTCTATGTCAGAGGTGCCCAAACTAGGCAACCTTTGATTTGACCCGCCGTACCGTCCGATGAGAGAGAGAGAGAGAGAGAGAGAGAGAGAGAGATACCTTTGAGATACCAGATTGTCATTTCTAATTTGACATAATTTTGTTTGTTTTATAGTTGAACTACAACAGAATAAACTGAAATTAAATGTAAAATAATTTTAAAAAATTATTGTAAATGCGCAATTCAAGGCGCAGCACTGCGTGCTTTGCGACACATGACGTCAATAAACGTCAACAAATTAAACGCAATAATGGAGAAATCAAGGCAGTGGCACACAGACAAGACATGTTTTTTTTTAAAGCTGGGGAAGATGAGTTTTTATTCACAGAAGTCAAATCAAAGGCAGTACATCTATTTTGCAAACAGTCGTTGCAGTTTTAAAAGAGTACAATATCCGTCGTCATTATGAAACAAAACACTGTGCAGCTTTCTCAAAGTACAGCGGCGAGACGCGAAAACAGAAGGCTCACGAGCTGCTTGCTGGACTTCGATCTGAACAGAGCGCTGCTGCGTCCTTCATCATCAGTGATACTGTCTCTGTTTGGCAGTACAGTGATCCCTCGTTTATTGCGGTTAATGTGGACCGGAACTATCGCGATAGGTGAAACATAGGTGAGGCATTGAACTGTATTGTACATTGAACAATTGGGGATGTTGCCCATTTAAATTGTTCATTAAAATGCAAAGCTTTACAAATAAAACTGCATTAGTTATAGTAATTCAGATTAAAGTTGTTTTATATTTATTTTAAATATTATGAAATAAATAAACCCATAGCAATTTTAATGTAATAGTTTGATTTATGATGCAAAATTTACTTTTGGCCCACGGCTCTCAATCAAGTTTGATTTTTGGCCCTTCGTAGGAAAAAGTTTGGGCACCCCTGGTCTATGTCAATCTGACTTGTTCTCCACATAAAAAGATTTCATAGCCTGACGGTGCCTCTTGTGGACAAAACTAGTATTACAGCTTTTCTAAGATTTTAAAATATAGATTATTTATAATTTATTGTGATCCCTAAGAGCATCAGAAATACATGAAACCCCACACATTTCTTCAAAATGCCTTGTTCTTAACATTTACACAGTTTTGTGAAGTTTCTTGTTCGTGGACAAGATATATAGACTTTTTACTCACAATAGGACAGACCAGAAATATTTGAAAAATTGTATCTGCTGAACGGTTTAACTGATCGAAATTCTTTGAATAACTTTTTTCCTTGAGTGTCCCTAGATGATGGGTGTGAATTTTCAAGCCAATCGTATTAACGGCCTATGACTAGTTCGAAAAAGTTGACTTTTCAAAAATCTCCAATAGTTCACATACTATTTGATTGACAGCAGTGGTTCTTGAGGCAAAGTTGTTCAATATGAGGATATCTATGATATGATATCAATATTGTGTGGATGCGTGAAACACCACGTGAGTAGAGACGCAAAAAACTTGTTAGCGCCAACTAGTGTCCGATTTTTTTCAAAATTCTGACAGACCTCTAGGGCCAAGAGTCAAATACACCCATCGAGATTCGTTTCGATCGACCTTCGGCCCGCCAGGGGGTTCAGTCCGGCCCGGGAGATAAATCTGCAATATGAAAAAGATAATTTTCATTTTCGGCGGAACTAACAGCAGATGGCAGCACTGAGCTTCAGGCTCTGAGTGGCGTTTAGTTCTATCAGTTCACGCGCTGTCCTGTTGGCCGTGGCAACCTCATTATCGACATTTCTTTGTCAAAAAAGAGAAAAGTCAACACAGTGCGTCGGATTTTTCAAGAAAAATTGACGTCTTCCTATATGTTCACGGAGGTGAATGGGAAACCCGTGTGCTGGTGTGCTGCAGCAAGTTTCGGTGCTTAAGGAATATAATATTCGGCGCCACTATAAGACTTCAAGATAATCGTACATAGATAAGAAATGCAACAAAACAGTTTTAATCCATCATCTACACGGGATAATAGTCAGCTATAGCAGATAATGCTGCTGCAAACGTCATCGTTTCGCAATGGATTTCGGAACAAACTCGTGAGGCAGGATGGAAATAGGATGCGTGACGTGCCAAACTGTGTTTTAAGTTCGCGTTTGGCACGCATCCACATATTCTCAACGTTGTTCAAGTGGATCTCACTGTCGTTCGGATCTACGAAGTTGTGCTGATGAAATGAAATGTTGGTGGGTCTGAGGAAACGGCGATCTAATTTTCACCCGGAGCGAAAGGCCAGTGATGCTGCAGTGAAAGCAGCTCCAAGCGTTCATCCTGACGTCAGACAGTACATAGAGAAGATTTCAGGGTTGCTGAGGAGTTTGAGAAACCACTTCAGGTCTTTAGCGAACTCGAGACAGAATTCACATTTTTTAAATTACAGTTTTCGCAAATTGATAAAGTAAATTTTACAAAGATTTTCATTTTAAAACGTCTGCCACTTAAGATTAAGTGTGTGAAGTCAATTCATGTTTTCAGAATTGCTTCCCAGATTTGGAAAATGGATTTTAAATAATTTCTATATTCTGATATTTGATTTAAGATGCAGAACAGTGTTTTTAAGTTCCACAAAACTGTGACTAAAGTGCTTTGAGTCATTGTACAATAACTGACAATTTTTTTTATGCATAATGCACTTAAATAAGTGTTAAACTGAGTAATAGTGTTTTTGAAATTGCACATACTACTTAGGTTGTTCTTAATATATTTAGGAAAAAAGGACAATTAATTTAATTTAAAGATTTTTATAATTCAATATAATTTATAATATAATGCACTAATACACAGAAAAAAAGTGGATTTATTGTTAGTTCTATGTAATTTTTGTACGATTTCACTGCGGCCCCCTGACCAAAATGAGTTTGACACCCCTGCCCTAAACATAGCTGCAAGCAGCAATGACCGGGGTTCAAACGTAGCAAGACCATCAAAGCTGTTTTTTTGTCTATCGGACTAGTTCTTCTAATGTGCACAGTTCTGTGAAGTTTCTAGTTTGTGCAAAAAATGTATTGAAATCTTACAAAGATGTTAAGTATGAGATAAAATGATATTAATATTGTGTGAAACACCACGTCATCTGAACTGTTATGTCGGTTTATGTCAGTCTATGTCAATCTGACTTGTTCTCCACATAAATACAGCTTTATGAAGTTTCTAGTTTGTGTAAACGAGATATATATATATATATATATATATATATATATATATATATATATATATATATATATATATATATATATATATATATATACACACACTTTACACATTTTTTCAGTATGGGAAAATCTATTAAATTATATTAATATTATGTGCATGTGTTTAACACCATATGTCATGTCATTTGAACTTATGTCAGTCTATGTGAATCAGACTTGTTCTCCACATAAAAAGATTTCATAGCCTGACGGTGACAACTAGTGTCCGATTTTTTTCAAACATCTAATATCGAGTCATCGAGTTTCATTCTGATCGACCTTCGTTAAGCTGGTCTAATTGATGCTCAAAGTTCATTGGCCGATGAAGGCCATGTTTTTTGAGATACACCAATGTCCTCATAGATCATCATGGACCCTTGGACAAAGACCGTGCATGACAAGTTTCAAGTGAAACTTTGTTTATATCTCCGGACCACTAGATTGCACTGCGCAAAAACTCTGCAGGTAGCCTCAGATAAGGATTGACATGACCCACAGATAGTTTGGTCAGAATACGCTAATGCATTGCGGAGATATACGCCTCGCTTTATTTGGTGGCCATTTGGTCAAATTCGTTCGCAATTTAATCAAACTGTTTGGCGAATCAACTTCATTTCTATAACTTTTTGTCAGCATGGTCTGAAGATGATGTGATTCAATTTTGGTGAAAATTGGACAAACGGTGTGGGAGGAGTTTGAAAAAGTAGGTTTTTAAAGAAAAACAACATGGCAAACAGGAAGTTTGACCGAATACGACATATTTGGAATCTGTGCTCTCGGCGTGACCCAATGAACACATTAAGACCATTTGTTTTACAATAGGTTAACGCCATCAAAAGTTATTAGCATATTTGTAAATTTGGTTATAATTTGGTTATAACTTTTGACAAGATCAGATCAAGGACCTGGACACGAGCACAGCACTGCCTTGAAGTGTCTGCGGAGATCGTGACTCTACTAGACCCTCCCCTGTGACGATCATGAACCCAGCTCTAACCAGACCAAATTGGACTTCATATTGGACTTGAATTGTTGTATAATAATCATGCACTGTTTGGCTGTTGGCCAGAGGAGAACTGGTCCCCCGACTGAGCCTGGTTTCTCCCAAGGTTTTTTCTCCATTCTATTCTTCATTCGTTACATCACCTGCCGGAGTTTTGGTTCCTTGCTGCTGTCGCCTATGGCTTGCTCAGTTGGGGAAACTTAACACTTAAAATTCACCAATTGTATTGATTCACCTGCTCTTTTGGGGCTTCTGTTCAGCCAAACAAACTTTGTTTATATTGTTTTTCCTGTAAAGCTGCTTTGAAACAATCTACATTGTAAAAAGCGCTATATAAATAAAGGTGACTTGACAAGTGAAATCGGACAAACGGCCTAGGAGGAGTTCGAAAAAGTTTTTCGTAAAATTCAAAATGGCGGGAAAATTTTTATGATGGAAAATGACATCATAGGGATGCAATGGAATCGACTTGAGCCAAGGAATCAGAAGACAAAAGAATTTTGTTTCTAGGTCATACGGTTCAAAAGTTATTGGCATAAACGTGAGTGCATCTTTGGACAGGTGGTGGCGCTAGGCAGATTGAGTTAGAGACTTCAAATTTGCTATGGTCAAAGTTTGGACTGTCTTCTATGAGTGTGCCAAATTTTTATCATTTTCCCGCACACGGTTCTATGGCCTGCCATAGACTCCCATGGCAGAAGCGGAATAATAATAATAATAATAGTAAGAACCGGAACAAAAACAATAGGTAATAATAATAATAATAATAATCAGTTACATTTATATAGCGCTTTTTACCAAGCTCAAATCGCTTGGGAGGGGGGGGGGGGATCTCCTCAACCGCCGGTGTGCAGCATCCACCTGGATGATGCGACAGCAACCTGTGCCAGAACGCTCACCACACACCAGCTAAGGAGAGGAGACAGAGCAATGAAGCCAATTAATGTAGGGGGGTGATTAGGGGGCCGTGATGGACCAAGGCCAACGGGCAGATTTGGCCAGGGATGCCGGGGTTACACCCCTACTCTTGCGAAGGACATCCTTAGGATTTTTAATGACCACAGAGAGTCAGGACCTCGGTTTAACGTCTCATCCGAAGGACGGTGCTTGTTGCAGTACAGTGTCCCCGTCACTATACTGGGGCATTAGGACCCACACAGACCGCAGGGTGAGAACCCCCTGCTGGCCTCCTAACACCACTTCCAGCAGCGACCTAGTCATTCCCAGGAGGTCTCCCATCCAGATACTAACCAGGCTCAACCCTGCTTAGCTTCAGTGGGCAACCAGTCTTAGAGTACAGGGTGATATGGCTGCTGGTGTTTGGCCCCTGATAAAAATCCTAACAATTACAATAGGTTTTCAACGTTTCGCGTTTGAACCCCTAATAACGTACCTTCTGAGCCTCCAGTTTTACAGCAATCCAGTCAGATTTCAAAGCCAAACAGCAGAAATACTCCTGTAAAGCCTCTTCACTGCGGCCAGCACCCCTGAATGCTGCAGCCTTAATGTAGTGAGCCTGTAAAGAGAAACCATGATAAATAAAATTAACTAAAGCCTAACACCACAATTCAACAGCAATATTTAAAAATACAGAAACAAGCAGCAATAGCAGGCACAAGAACGCCACCGCTACTAGCTGGCTTTGAGAAAACAATGCACAGAGAGCTCATGTAATTAACTTTAGTAGTCTTTGGTTAGTGACAAAGCAAATTTACATTTTTAACAAAAAAATAAAACCTATATTATGACAAAGTCACTTTTAATTGTTTTAATATACATCACAATAAAAGTTTTATGTCTGAACAGTTTTGTCTTTAAAATCACATAAAACGAATATGTTAATTCTCTTCACATGTTTTTTGAGTTGCCTGAGCTAGAGTTTGCTCACTAACTTGATGCACCAAAAGCACGCTTTCATTTCATTTGAATTAGTGCTACAGCTAAAGATTTTTTTTTTTTTGGTCGACAATTTTTTCCTGTTTAATGCAATGTTTTTTTTATTTATTATTAGCGGATTAATCCTTCCTTCATTAAACAGAGACAGACTGACAAAGTCTGTGAGTCCAACGAGGGTTTCCTCGTTCTCATGCAGTCTATTTTTTGTGATTGGGCGTGGTTCAAGCTCTGCTCGAGCCGCGTTCTCTCGGGTCCGTGTGCAGTGTTGTGAGCATGTGGTTCATGTTTTCTTCAGCCACGTTTTCATGTTGCGTCTTTGTTTAATGTGGACACGCGGCGATGCGCGTTCGCATTGACTGCGTGTTCATGTCTCGTCTATGTGTAACCCTCCCACCTTGTTTCCCTGCTTAACTTTGATTTGTCCCAACTGTGTTCTCATCAATTACCCTTCCTCCTGTTTATATTTAATCTCCTCATGTTTGCTGTATCTATCTATCTATCTATCTATCTATCTATCTATATATATATATATATATATATATATATATATATATATATATATATATATATATATATATATATATATATATATATATATATATATATAGAGAGAGAGAGAGAGAGAGAGAGAGATAGAGACAGATATATGTTTATATTTATGTTTAATATTGCAAATATAACAGACAAAAATCGAAAATCAAGCTAGACATCTGACTAAATATAGACATTACTTAATTATTACCACAGGACTTTTTCACTTTGGTAACCATTTCGAGTCATTGATATACAAGACTGAGCTTGGACATTACAGTAACAGAATAATTTTATTGGTTTTAAACCTGAATATTTTTAAAAATATTTTTCTTTCTTTTTTTTAAACTAGATCAGTCACACCACAGGACTATCCAAAAATGGACATGTTCATGGTCATGACAGAAATGATGAAATTTATCAAATTAATAAAAGATTAACAGTCACCTTTTAACCTCTATAGCACACACAAACATCTGGGGAATTTCCTGGTAGGGGGGTTGACTAAAAGACCCCTATGGCTGTCCATGTAACTGCCAGTACAAAAATTGAATACCCTATGTCACACTGCAGGACAGGACTATTTTAGTACTTTTTAGCATTTTGAAAACTTAAGTTAAGCAAAGACATACAAAAATATAGCTGCTAGCAGCCATCACGGGGCCAAGCGCAAGGAGGGCATTAAATGTCATGCCGACATGGCTGGCATCATCAGACCAACGGCAGTAAGAATCTAAAGACATTTCAATATGACTTAAGTCTAAATGGCTGAAAAATCAACAATACGGTCTTTAGTAATTCGATTTAATGGTTTATCACATTCAACCAACAGGCAGCGCTGTAACCAAATTGTAGTGTCAATTCATGTGGTACATTGAGAGTGTGGTGACATTGACACATGCAAAGTTTGCTTTCAATTGGGTAAACCATTGCTGACAGAGCACTAAAGCCATGTGTTTGTTAAACATAGCATCTTATAAGAAAAATCGAAATGGCAGACGCTCAAAATGGCCGATATGGGAATATTTGGTACACAGGACTCGGCATGACCCACTGGATCTAAAGAGACCAGTTTCATGATTTTTGGCCAAAGGGTTCAGTAGTTATAAGCAAAAAAGTCAGTTTTTCATAACTCCTGACCACTAGGGGGCACAGCGCCAAAACTCTGCAGGTAGCCTCAGACCATGATTGACATAACTCACACCTAGTTTGGTCAGAAAAGGCTAATGCATTGCGGAGATAAAGCCTCATTTCATTTTGGCGACTTTTACCTCGGATTCTTTCGCGAGTTATTCGTAAACGGTTTGACGAATCAACTTTATATAAGTTTTATCCACATTGTCTGGAGATGATGTGGTTCAATTTTTGTGAAAATCGGACAAACGGCCTAGGAGGAGTTCGAAAAAGTAGGTTTTTCATAAAATTCAAAATGGCGGGAAAATTTTCATGACGGAAAATGACGTCATAGGGTGCAATCGAATCGTCTTGAGCCAAGGAATCAGTGGACAAAAGAATTTTGTTTCTAGGACATACGGTTCAAAAGTTATACAGTTGGTGGCGCTAGAGAGATTGAGTTAGAGACTTCAATTTTGCTATGGTCAATGATTGGACTGTCCTTTATGAGTGTGCCAACTTTTTTTCATTTTCCCGCTTACGGTTCTATGGGCTGTCATAGACTTCAATGGCAGAAGAAGAATAATAATAATAAATATAGCTGCAAGCAGCAATGACCGGGGTTCAAACGTAGCAGGACCATCTGAGCTGTCATGACGGTTTGTGGTCAATCTGACTAGTTCTCCTAATGTGCACAGTTCTGTGAAGTTTTTACTTTGTGCAAACAATGTATAGACATCTTTCAAAGATGTTCAGAATGAGAAGATCAAATGATATTAATATTGTGAACTGAACATCTGAACTGTTATGTCGGTTTATGTCGGTCTATATCAATCTGACTTGGTCTCCACATAAAAAGGTTTCCTAGCCTGACGGTGCCTCTTGTGGACAAAAGTAGTATTTCAGCTTTTCTAAGATTTTAAAATATAGATCGTTTATAATTTATTGTGAGCCCTATGAGCATCAGACATACATGAGACCTGACACATTTCTTCGAAATGACTTGTTCTTAACATGTTCACAGTTCTGTGACGTTTCTCTTGTGGACAAAACTAGTATGACAGCTTTTCTAAGATTTTAAAATATAGAAAGTTTATAATTTATTGTGAGCCGTACGAACATCAGAAATACATGAAACCTCACAAGTTTCTTCAAAATGACTTGTTCTTAACATTTACACAGTTTTGTGAAGTTTATTGTTTTTGGACAAGATATATAGACATTTTAATCACAAGAAGATTAAATGATATTAATATTGTGAACTGAACATCTGAACTGTTCTGTCGGTTTATGTCAGTCTATGTCAATCTGACTTGTTCTCCACATAAAAAGATTTCCTAGCCTGACGGTGCCTCTTGTGGACAAAACTAGTATTACAGCTTTTCTAAGATTTTAAAATATAGATCATTTATAATTTATTGTGATCCCTAAGAGCATCAGAAATACATGAAACCCCACACATTTCTTCAAAATGACTTGTTCTTAACATTTACACAGTTTTGTGAAGTTTCTTGTTTGTGGACAAAATATATAGACTTTTTACTCACAATGGGCCAGACCAGAAATATTTGAAAAATTGTATCTGCTGAACGGTTTAACTAATCGAAAATCCTTTGACAACTTTTTGCCTTGAGTGTCCCTAGATTATGCGTGTGAATTTTCAAGCCAGTGAGATTGACGGCCTATGACGAGTTCGAAAAATTTGAAATTTCAAAAATCTCCAATATTTCGCAAACAATTTGATTGACAGCAGTGGTTCTTGAGGCAAAGTTGTTCAGTATGAGGAGACCTATCAGATGATATCAATATTTTGTGGATGCGTGAAACACCACGTGAGTAGAGACGCAAAAAACTCGTTAGCGCCAACTAGTGTCCGATTTTCTTCAAAATTCTGACAGACCACTAGGGCCATGAGTCAAACACGCCCATTGAGTTTCGTTCCGATCGACCTTCGTTAAGCTAGTCTAATTGATGCTCAAAGTTCATTGGGCGATGACGGTCATGTTTTTTTAGATACACCAATGTCCTCATAGACCATCATGGACCCTTGGACAAAGACCGTGCATGACAAGTCTCAGGTCAATCGGACTAACATGTGACCCTGTACAGGTGATTGAGTGTTTTTTTCGCAATATAGCGCCACCAAGTGGTCAATCATCGCAGTTTTTTTGGTGTGACCACAAATTGAGCTTATACATGACTATGTGAAGTTTGGTGAGATTATCTCTTTGCGTTCCAGAGCTATTACGATTTTAGCAAAAGTGTCTCCGCCTTATGCAAACGTTTTATTGTCTTGTTGCAAGCGTGAATCACCGATTAAAATTCCTTTGACAACTTTTGGTCATGAGAGTCTCTAGATGATGCGTGGGAAATTTTGCATGATTTGGCCAAACGGCCTATGAGGAGTTAGAAAAATTTTTTTTTCAGAAAATTCAAAATGGTGGAAAATTTTTATAGGCGGAAATGAAATCGGAGATATACATTTTTTAAGTCTTGAGCCAAGGATTCCAGAGATATAAGACACTTGAGTGTACGACAAACGGTTTACGAGTTATGAGCGTGTACGCGTTTGTAGTCGCTGTAGCGCCACCTATTGCCCGATTTGCGTCATATTTTGATACATTCTCCCCAAATTGAGACCTACCATCTGACCAACTTTCAAGTCTCTAGACCTTACGGTTTGGTCTGCACGATAAGAAGTACGGCAGAATAATAATAATAAAAATCCTAACAATTACAATAGGTTTTCAACGCTTCGCGTTTGAACCCCTAAATATAGCTGCAAGCAGCCATGACGGGGCCAAGCACAAGGAAGGCATGAAATGTCATGCCGACATGGCTGGCAGCATCAGACCAATGGCAGTAAGCATCTAAAGACATTTCAATATGACTTCAGTCTAAATGGCTGAAAAATCATCAATACAGTCTTTAGTAATTCGATTTATCACGTTCGACCAACAGGCAGCGCTGTAACCAAATCGATGTGTCAAATCATGTGGTATATCCAGAGTGAGGTGACAATGACACGTGCAAAGTTTGGTGTCAATAGTGTAAAGCATTGCTGACATACAGCTTTAAAGTCATGTGTTTGTTAAGCATAGCATTTCATGACAAAATTCTAAATAGCCGACGCTGGAATTGGCCGATATGGGAAAATTTGGTATCGCAGGACTCGGCATGATGCACTGAATCTAAAGAGACCAGTTTCATTATTTTTGGACAAAGCGTTCAGGAGTTATAATCAAAAATGTCAGTTTTTCATATCTCCTGACCATTAGGGGGCAGAGCGCCAAAACTCTGCAGGTAGCCTCAGATCATGATTGACATGACACACAGAAAGTTTGATCAGAATACGCAAATGCATTGCGGAGATATAGCCTCACTTTATTTTGTGGCCATTTGGTCAAATTCGATCGCAAATTTATCGAAACCTGTTTGACGAATCAATTTCATTTTAATAACTTTTTGTCAGCATGGTCTGAAGATGTTATGATTCAATTTTGGTGAAAATTGGACAAATGGTGTGGGAGGAGTTCGAAAAAGTAGGTTTTTAAAGAAAACCAACATGGCGGACAGGAAGTTTGGCTGACTATGACAAATTTGATATCTGTGTTCTCGGTTTGACCCAAGGAACGTATAGAGACAACTTATTTTACCATAGATTAACGTATTCAAAAGTTATTAGCATTTTTGTAAATTTGCTTATAACTTTTGACCACAAGGTGGCGCTGCCTCGAAACTTTTTGTGTTGTATCAGGCCCAGGTGCCGAAGACACATATCGAGTTTCGTAATGATACGTCAATACGTTTGTTAAATATAGCAATTTATGACAATATTCAAAATGGCCGACGCTCAAAATGGCCGATATGGGAAAATTTGGTATCGCACGACTCGGCATGATGCACTGAATCTAACGAGACCAGTTTTATGATTTTTGGCCAAAGCGTTCAGAAGTTATAAGCAAATATTTAACTTTTTCATATCTCCTGACCACTAGGGGGCACTGTGCCAAAACTCTGCAGGTAGCCTCAGATCATGATTGACATAACACACACCTAGTTTGGTCAGAATACGCTAATGCGTTGCGGAGATATAGCCTCACTTTCATTTCTGCGGCCATTTTGTCGAATTCTTTCGCAAGTTATTCGTAAACGGTTTGACAAATCAACTTTCTTTTAATAACTTTATGTCCGCATGTTCTGGAGATTATGTGGTTCAATTTTCGTGAAAATCAGACAAACGGCCTAGGAGGAGTTCGAAAAAGTAGGTTTTTCATAAAATTCAAAATGGCGGGAAAATTTTCATTACGGAAAATGACTTCATAGGGTGCAATCGAATCGTCTTGAGCCAAGGAATTAGTGGACGAAAGAATTTTGTTTCTAGGACATACGGTTCAAAAGTTATTCACGTAAACGTTAGTGCAACTTTGGACAGTTGGTGGCGCTAGAGACATTGAGTTAGAGACTTCAAATTTGCTATGGTTAATAATTTGCTTGTCCTCTATCAGTGTGCCAAATTTGATCATTTTCCCGCAAACGGTTCTATGGCCTGCCATAGACTCCAATGGCGGAAGCGGAAGCGGAAGAATAATAATAATAAGAACCGGAACAAAAACAATAGGTGCCTCCGCACCTTCGGTGCTTGGCCCCTAAATATAGCTGCAAGCATCAATCAACGGGGTTCAAACGTCGCAAGTTCATCTGAGCGGTTATGACTATTTTCTGTCAATTTGAGTAGTTCTGCTAATGTGCACAGTTCTGTGAAGTTTCTAGGTTGTACAAACAATGTATGAACATCAAAGATGTTCAGAATGAGAAGATCTATCAAATTATACTGATTTTTTTGTGGACATTTAACACCACACGTCATCTGATCTGTTGTCAGCTTATGTCAGACAATGTATGTAATTCTGACTTGTTCTCCACATAAACTGCGTTTTGTGAAGTTTTTACTTTCTGAAAACCATATGTAGACATATTACAGTTGTTCAGAATGAGAAGATCTATCAAATGATTTCAGTATTGTGTTGATGTGCTTAACACGTCATATGATCTGTTATGTCAGTTTATGTCAATTTGACCTGTTTGCCACATAATCACAGTTTTATGAAGTTTGTTCAGTATGAGAAGATCTATCAAATGATATAAATATAGTGTGAATGTGTTTAACCCAACATGTCATGTCATCTGAACTGTTATGTCAATCTGACTTGTTCTCCACTTGCATGACAAGTTTGAAGTTAATCGGACTAACGAGTGCACATGTACAGATGTTTTAGTGTTTTTTTCATAATATAGCGCTACCAAGTGGTCAATCGTTGCAGATGTTTTAGTTTGACCACAAAATAAGCTCTTACATGAGTATTTCAAGTTTGGTGAGATTATCTCTTTGCACTCCAGAGTTATTACAATTTTAGCAAAAGTGTTAAGTTGGTCTAATTGATGCTCAAACTTCATTGGCTGATGACGGCCATGTTTTTTGAGATATGCCAATATCCTCATAGAACATCATGGACCCTTGGATAAAGACCGTGCATGACAAGTTTCAAGTCAATCGAATAAACAAGTGTACCGTGACAGCCAATTTAGAAATTGTTCACATATTTAAAAAAAAACAAATTCAAAAATTGGAATAAAAAGATTCCTTATCCTGTGGCTCCCTCTTGTGGACAAGTAATATTACAGCCATAATTTTTCAGTTTTAATGGATTATTATTTAGTATGGGAAGATCTATCAAATACTAAAATAGTGTTGATGTGTGAAACAAGATGTGAGCAAAGATTCTTCTAACTGAAATTGGAATAAAAAGATTTCCTAGCCTGACGGTGCCTCTTGTGGACAAAAGTAGTATTACAGCTTTCCTAAGATTTTAAAATATAGATAGTTTATAATTTATTGTGAGCCCTATGAGCATCAGAAATACATGAAACCAGACATATTTCTTCAAAATGACGTGTTCTTAAAATGTTCACAGTTCTGTGATGTTTTTTTGTTTGTGCAAAAGATATATAGACATTTTAATCACTATAGACCAAATCAGAAATATATGAAAAATTGTATCTGCTGAACGGTTTAACTGATCGAAATTCTTTGAATAACTTTTTTCCTTGAGTGTCCCTAGATGATGCGTGTGAATTTTCAAGCCAATCGCATTGATGGCCTATGACTAGTTTGAAAAAGTTGAATTTTCTAAAATCTCCAATATTTCGCATACAGTTTGATTGAGAGCAGTGGTTCTTGAGGCAAAGTTGCTCAGTATGAGGAGATCTAACAGATGATATCAATATTTTGAGGATGTGTGAAACGCCACGTGACTAGAGATAGAGAAAAAACTCGTTAGCGCCAACTAGTGGCCGAATTCTTTAAAAATTCTGACAGACCTTTAGGGCCATGAGTCAAATACGCTCATCAAGTTTCGTTCCGATCGAAGTTCGTTAAGTTGGTCTAATTTATGCTTAAACTTCATTGGCCGATGACGGCCATGTTTTTTGAGATACGCCAATATCCTCATAGATCATCATGGCCCATTGGACAAAGACCGTGCATGACAAGTTTGAAGTCAATCGTACTAACGAGTGCACATGTACAAATGTTTTAGTGTTTTTTTCATAATATAGCGCCACCAAGTGGTCAATCGTTGCAGATTTTTTAGCGTGACCACAAAACTAGCTCATACACGAGTATTTCAAGTTTAGTGAGATTATCTCTTTGCGTTCCAGAATTATTATGATTTCAGCGAAAGAGGCTCCGCCTTATTCAGACGTTTGGACGTCCTGTTGCGAGCGTGAATCACTGATCAAAATTCTTTATATAACTTTTGGTCAGGAGAGTCTCTAGATGATGCATGTGAAGTTTCGCGTGATTTGAACAAACGGTCTATGAGGAGATCGAAAAAAATTTTTTTCAGAAAATTCAAAATGGCGGAAAATCTTTATAGACGGAAATGAAATCGGAGATATATACGTTTTGTTCGGCTTGAGCCAATGATTCTAGAGATATGAAACACTTGAGTGTAGGACAAACGGTCTAGGAGTTATTAGCGATTTAGCTATTTTGATCGCTGTAGCGCCACCTATTGGCCGATTTGCGTCATATTTTGATACGTTCCCCCCAAATTGAGACCTACCATCTGGCCAGGTTTCAAGACCTCTCTCTAGACCTTACGGTTTGGTCTGCACGATCGGAAGTTCGGCAGAAGAATAATAATAATAATAAATATAGCTGCTAGCAGCCATCACGGGGCCAAGCACAAAGAGGGCATTAAATGTCATGCCGATATGGCTGGCAGCATCCGACCAACAGCAGTAAACATCTAAAGCCGTTTCAATATGACTTCAGTCTAAATGGCTGAAAAATCATCAATACGGTCTTTAGCAATTCGATTTAATGGTTTATCACGTTTGACCAACAAGCAGCGCTCTAACCAAATTGATGTGTCAATTCATGTGGTATGTCCAGAGAGAGATGACAATGACACATGCAAAGTTTGGTGTCAATTGGGTAAAGCATTGCTGAAATACAGCATTATAGTCATTTTGACATCAAAGCACTTAATCTTGGCTGGAGAGAAAACCCTTTGTCTCTAAAATTTAATTGTATCAAATAATTTCACTTTAAGCATACACTGACAGTCTACTTACTATGTGCATTTTTAAAATGGGGAAAATAAACCCTGTAGATCCAATGTAGTTAAAGCCAAATTAATCATTGTATGATTTGATTTACAATAATAAACATATCAGTATTTTCTTTATTAGTCTGTTTTAATTCATGTAAACAGTTCTTGAAAAGAAAACAGCAACGTATTGATAAATTATAAGAAGTATAATTATTTTTATTCATTATGAAGAGGTTTATTTTTATAGTTATAGTAAAAACAACAACAGAACTTTTGAATAAAACTAAATGTTTAATTGACTAATTTTCCTTAATGTATCATTTTCATCAATGTGAAAAGGGCAAATGACATGTTGAGTAATGTTCTGCTGACATTTAGTGGCTGTAGTTGACATTTCGAGTTTTATTGTCTTAAGTGAGAAGCAAAAAAGCTGTAAGCAAAAGCACCACTTTGTTTATATCTCCGGACCACTAGATTGCACTGCGCTAAAACTCGGCAAGTAGCCTCAGATCATGATTGACATGGCACACAGAAAGTTTGGTCAGAAAATGCTAATGCGTTGCAGAGATATACGCCTCGCTTTATTTGGTGGTCATTTGGTCAAATTCGATTGCAATTTTATCGAAAACAGTTTGGCGAATCAACTTCATTTCTATAACTTTTTGTCAACAGGGTCTGAAGATGATGTGATTCAATTTTGGTGAAAATTGAACAAACGGTTTGGGAGGAGTTCGAAAAAGTAGGTTTTTATAGAAAAATAACATGGCAAATCGGAGGTTTGGCCGAATATGACATATTTGGTATCTATGGTCTTGGCTTGACCCAATGAACACATTAAGACCATTTGTTTTACAATAGGTTAACGTCATCAAAAGTTATTAGCATATTTGTAAATTTGGTTATAACTTTTGACCACAAGGTGGCGCTGCCCCCAAACTTTTTGTGCCGTATCAAGGTTAGGTGCCGAAGACACATATTGAGTTTCGTAACGATACGCCAATTCCATTTGTTAAATATAGCAATTTATGACAATATTCAAAATGGCCGACGCTCTAAATGGCCGATATGGGAAAATTTGGTATCGCACGACTCGGCATGATGCACTGAATCTATCGAGACCAGTTTTATGATTTTTGGACAAAGCATTCAGGAGTTCACTTTTTCATATCTCCTGACCACTAGAGGGCACAGCGCCAAAACTCTGCAGGTAGCCTCACACCATGATTGACATAACACACACCGAGTTTGGTCAGAAAACGCTAATGCGTTGTGGAGATAGAGCCTCAAGTTCATTTTTGCAATCATTACGTCGGATTCTTTCATTAGTTATTCATAAACGGTTTGACATTTCAACTTTCTTTGGATAATTTGTCACCATGGTCTGGAGATGATGTGGTTCAATTTTCGTGAAAATCGGAAAAACGGCCTAGGAGGAGTTCGAAAAAGTAGGTTTTTCATAAAATTCAAAATGGCGGGAAAATATTCATGACGGAAAATGACGTCATAGGGTGCAATCGAATCGTCTTGAGCCAAGGAACCAGTTGATAAAAGAATTTTGTTTCTAGGACATACGGTTCAAAAGTTATTTATGTAAACGTGAGTGCAACTTTGGACAGTTGGTGGCGCTATAGAGATTGAGTTAGAGACTTCAATTTTGCTATGGTCAATGATTGGACTGTCCTTTATGAGTGTGCCAACTTTTTTTCATTTTCATCACTTTCATTTTCCCATTTACGGTTCTATGGGCTGCCATAGACTCCCATGGCACAAGAAAAAGAATAATAAATATAGCTGCTAGCAGCCATCACGGGGCCAAGCGCAAGGAGGGCATTAAATGTCATGCCGACATGGCTGGCATCATCAGACCAACGGCAGTAAGAATCTAAAGACATTTCAATATGACAAGTCTAAATGGCTGAAAAATCAACAATACGGTCTTTAGTAATTCGATTTAATGGTTTATCACATTCAGCCAACAGGCAGCACTGTAACCAAATTGATGTGTCAAATCATGTGGTATATCCAGAGTGAGGTGACAATGACGCATGCACAGTTTGGTGTCAATAGGGTAAAGCATTGCTGACATACTGCTTTAAAGTCATGTGTTTAAGCATAGCATTTCATGACAAAATTCTAAATATCCGACGCTGAAAATGGCTGATATGGGAAAATTTGGTATCGCAGGACTCGGCATGATGCACTGAATGTAAAAACAGCAGTTTTTTATGATTTTTGGACAAAGCGTTCAGGAGTTATAATAAAAAATGTAAGTTTTTAATATCTCCTGACCACTAGGGGGCAGAGCGCCAAAACTCTGCAGGTAGCCTCAGACCATGATTGACATAACACACACCTATTTTAGTCAGAATACACTAATGAGTTACGGAGATATAGCCTCGCTTTCAATTCTATGGCCATTGTGTCGAATTCTTTCGCGAGTTATTCGTAAACGGTTTGACGAATCAACTTTCTTTATATAACTTTTTGTCATGATGGTCTGGAGATGATGTGGTTTAATTTTGGTGAAAATTGGACAAACGGTGTGGGAGGAGTTCGAAAAAGTAGGTTTTTAAAGAAAAACAACATGGCGGACAGGAAGTTTGGCCGACTATGACAAATTTGGTATCTGTGTTCTCGGTTTGACCCAAGGAACATATAAAGACAACTTATTTTACCATAGGTTAACCTATTCAAAGGTTATTAGCATTTTTGTAAATTTGGTTATAACTTTTGACCACAAGGTGGCGCTGCCTAGAAACTTTTTGTGTTGTATCACGCCCAGGTGCCGAAGACACATATCGAGTTTCGTAATGATACGCCAATGTGTTTGTTAAATATAGCAATTTATGACAATATTCAAAATGGCCGACCCTCAAAATGGCCGATATGGGAAAATTTAGTATCGCACGACTCGGCATGATGCCCTGAATCTAACGAGACCAGTTTTATGATTTTTGGTCGAAGCATTCAGAAGTTATAAGCAAATAATTCCCTTTTTCATATCTCCAGACCACTAGGGGGCAGAGCACTAAAACTCTGCAGGTAGCCTCAGACCATGATTGACATAACACACACCAAGTTTGGTCAGAATACGCTAATGCGTTGCGGAGATATAGCCTCGCTTTCATTTCTGCAGCCATTTTGTCTAATTCTTTCGCAAGTTATTCGTAAACGGTTTGACGAATCAACTTTCTTTTAATAACTTTTTGTCAGCATGGCCTGGAGATGATGTGGTTCAATTTTCGTGAAAATCGGACAAACGGCCTAGGAGGAGTTCGAATCGTCTTGAGCCAAGGAATTAGAGGACGAATCGTCTTGAGCCAAGGAATTAGAGGACGAAATAATTTTCTAGGACATACGGTTCAGAAGTTATTTACGTAAACATGAGTGTAACTTTGGACAGTTGGTGGCGCTAGAGACATTGAGGTAGAGACTTCAAATTTGCTATGGTCAATGATTGTCTTGTCCTCTATCAGTGTGCCAAATTTTATCATTTTCCCGCAAACGGTTCTATGGTCTGCCATAGACTTCCATGGCGGAAGAAGAAGAAGAGGAATAATAATAAAGAACCGGAACAAAAACAATAGGTGCCTTCGCACCTTCGGTGCTTGGCCCCTAATAATAAGAACCGGAACAAAAACAATAGGTGCCTCCGCACCTTCGGTGCTTGGCCCCTAAAAATCTTAACAATTACAATAGGTTTTCAACGCTTCGCGTTTGAACCCCTAATAAGAACCGGAACAAAAACAATAGGTGCCTCCGCACCTTCGGTGCTTGGCCCCTAATAATAATAATAATAAGAACCGGAACAAAAACAATAGGTGCCTCCGCACCTTCGGTGCTTGGCCCCTAATAATGCCAAGGCATTTCTTAGCTGCTCCAGACATATCTGCTTTATTTTACTAATATTTACATTTGAGGAGTCAATGTTAGTCACACCGCAGGACATTTTGCTATTCATCTTGAAATATGAACACCACCAAATACATTTTACGTCCCATAATCATGTTATCATCATATTAATGTTGAAATGCCCCACTGGCATGTGTTGTTTTAGTTGAGAAATGCAGTTCAGTAAAGTATCACTTAGTTACAGAAAAAAACAAGCGTAACGTCATCTGTCCATTTACACATACATATACATACGCATATATACACACAGCATATACAAAACAAAAAGTATAGGATTACAGTGTAGTGATTGCACTAAAAACAGCAACAAATTGCACATATTACAGTGAAAAAATAGCAACAGTGAGCATCATGGTGACTCGTTCACTGGGAGCAGCTCTGATTATAAAGTCTAATAGCAGCAGGGAGAAACAAGCATCTGTATCGCTCCTTCAGACATTTCAGACTGACTAACAGTCTGTCACTGAAAGAGCTGCTCAGAGCTGAAACCGTTTCATACAGGGGGTGAGAGTCGTTCTCCAGCAATGATGACAGTTTTGCTACCATCCTCCTCTTCTCCCACCTCCTGCACAGTATCCAGAGGAATCCCCAGGACTGAGCTGGCCTTCCTGATCAGCTTGTCCAGTCTCTTCCTTTCTGCACTAGAGATGCTGCTACACCAGAATACCACACCATAGAATATGTCTGAGGCAACCACAGAGTAAAAAAAAAGTCTTCAGTAGCTCTCCCTGCACACCAAAAGACCTCAGTCTACTCAGCAGAAAGAGTCTGCTCTGCCCTTTCTTATAGATCGCCTCAGTGCTGTCCGACCAGTCCAGTTTGCTGTTCAGATGAACACCCAGGTATTTGTAAGATTCCACTCTCACAATGTCCTTTCCCTGAATGTTCACTGGTGGTAATGTAGTTTGTTTGCGCCTACGGAAATCCACCACCAATTCTTTGTTTTTTCCCACATTTAACTGGAGGCAGCTGCGTTGGCACCAGTCCACAAAGTTATGGATCAGTTCTCTATACTCCCTGTCATCATCATCATCTGTGATCAGACCAACGATGGCAGAGTCGTCAGAGAACTTCTGTAGGTGACAGGTTGCTGAGCTGAACATGAAGTCTGCAGTGTAGATGGTGAAGAGAAACGGGGACAGAACCGTTCCCTGCTGGGCTCCAGTGTTGCAGACAATCATGTCAGCCTCACGGTCACGAGTTTTCACATACTGTGGTCGGTCTGTGAGGTAGTCCACTATCCAGCCACACAGATGATGGTCCACTCCCATGACCACCATCTTATCCCTCAGAAGCACAGGTTGGATGGTGTTAAAGGCACTGGAGAAGTAAAAAAAACATGACTCTCACCGTGCTCCCAGCCTTATCCAGGTGAGAAAGAGCCTGATTCCGGAGGAAGATGACAGCGTCTTCCACACCAATGCCAGGTTGGTAGGCAAACTGAAGTGAATCCATTGATGGGCTCACCAAAGGTCGCAGATGAGTTAGCACCAGCCTCTCAAATGTTTTCATCAGATGCGAGGTCAGTGCTACTGGTCGGTAGTCCCCAAGGTCTTTTGGGGGCGACATCTTTGGTACAGGCACCGCGCAGGATGTTTTCCATAGCTGTGGCACCTTTCCCAGCTTCAGGCTGAGGTCAAACATGTACAGCAGTATGCCGCACAGCTGGTCTGCACAGGTCTTAAGGAGTCTGGAGCCTTCCATCTTCCGGAGCTCCATTCTCACCTGAGCTTCTGTAAGGGGCAGTGTGTATTGGATGGAGTGGGGGCTGGAGGGAATTGGTAGGGCGGGGGTGTTAGGTGTGTTGTGTGTAGGCTGTGAGCTTTTAGCCGTACAGAGAGCGGTGGGGCTGGAGCAGCCTGCTGTGTTGGCCGAGCAGAGGGGACTGGATGGAGGCAGGGGAGAGTGGCTGATCAAATCTGTTAAAAAATATATTTAGATCATTCACCCAACTCTGGTCACCCTCAGTCTGACAGCTGGTTTGTTTATTATTGTTTTTGTTCCGGTTCTTTATTATTATTCCTCTTCTTCTTCTTCCGCCATGGAAGTCTATGGCAGGCCATAGAACCGTTTGCGGGAAAATGATAAAATTTGGCACACTGATAGAGGACAAGACAATCATTGACCATAGCAAATTTGAAGTCTCTACCTCAACCAGTGATGGTTTTTAGCCCCTTCCACACAACACTGACATTGTTCTGCTGCAGCTGATCCTCCTGTAGCATGCTTTTCCTTCCCTAATCTTCTTTCTTAGTTCTCTATGGACATTTTTCAGCTCTTCCTTGTTTTCTGATTTAAAAACCCTCTTCTTGTTCTTAAGAAGAGTCTTTATATCAGGGTTGATCCATGGTTTGTTGTTGGAAAAACACAGTACAGTCCTGGAAGATACAGTATTCTCCACAAAGAAATTGATGTAGTCTGTAATGCAGTCTGTTAGATTGTCAATATCCTCCCCATTTATGTGGCATGTTCCACATTGTCTGCATTGGTCAGACCATGTCGGCAGCTTTTGGCTGACTGAGAATGCAGAATTGTCATCTTCAGCATTGTCATGATCAGCTCAGCAAATCAGAGGAGAAGAAAAATAACAAAAGGGATAAAAACAAGTGTCAAGAATGGACATAAAGAAGGCTTTTCTAATTTTACTTCTTGACGACCAACAGGATTTATATTTGTATACGTTTCTTTTCTCAGCAGTTTTTAATTTTGTTTCCCTTTGGAATTTTTGGGGTGCATCCATATATAAAGTACTTTCTGAATAATTTATTAGTGAAAAAGACACTACAAGAAAGTTTTCTTTGTGCTGAATTAACCAGTTGATTGGTTAAAATGTCCCCGTTTTGAACAGCTCCATAGAAATGCATCGTTTCCATTCACAGGCTATATACAGAACTTCTTAAGTTGAATTGAAAACCCTTTACTACTATTCTAATACCTTCAAAATATTTTTTAATACCAGCGTGACTGCAACTATAAAAAAAAAAACGAATATGAATGTGCATCTGTTTTTTTGTTAGGATTGTTGAGGCTCTCATCGAACATTAGGACGAACAGCTATGCTTAGTTTATGGTCTCCACCAGTTTTCTTCTTAAAATATGATGCGATACGAAATTTGATCATGCAAGCGGACTTACCCTTGCCTAAGATGAAGGATTTCGCTCTGTCGGACTTCGGAAACATATTTCTAAACAGCTCTTCGATGGCATTGTTCGAATTGAAAGTTGTTTAGTTGCTAGGTCTAAACACTCGAAACACGACTAATTTGTTAGTCATTTAAACGAAAGTTTTGTAAACGATTAGTCGACTAGTCTAAAAGTAAGATGACAGTCAAAAATACATTTAAATGCATCAATAATACATTTAAAATATTGAATCTATAAATCAATATAATGATGAAATAAGTTCAGTAATACTCAACATGCTTTCCTTCTGGAGTCTCAAAACTGCTGCTTTATGTAGCCGTGTGTGTTTCCATGGTGATACCAGACACAAAGAGTTCAATAAACAGGTAAATAACATCGTTTCAGCTCGTCTCTCCTAACATCTCGTGTCTGTGATTAATATTCCATCTCCTACTTTAAAATACTCACACGTCGCTCATCTTTCGGTGGTCATTTTTTAAACCCGCCACAACTGACAGAAAACACATGCGATCGGAGTCATGGATTCTGAGTCATTGTTCTCCATGCCACTCTGTTGTCTGCGTTCTTTTGCCACCTCTTTATATCGATGTTTCTCCACGTCATGTTTCTCTTTGCTACATCCTTGAATCGTAGTCTCGGTCTGGCACGGTAGGCATTGACGGTAGGCCAGCGCGCTGTAGTACTTCTTTGTTTGTGACTTTGTCTTTCCAGTTGATGTTCATAATTGATCTAAGCTGTCTCATCATGTATGAGTGAAGGCTCTTACCTTGTGTCCGATAAACAGTCCATGTCTCTGCTCCATACAGCAGGGCTGTCAATACCACTGCTCTATACACTTTGCACTTAACCCTGACAGACACATGCCTGTTTTTCCACAGCCGATCGTGCAGTTTATCAAAAGCTGCGCTGGCATTTCCTATCCTGTGTCTCAGCTCTTTATCGATTTTTGAATTGTTTGACACCGTGCTGCCCAGGTACCTAAAGTCTGTACACTAAACCAGCGCTTCGTTGTTGATGGTAATTACCTCAGGTTCGGGTGGTGGGTTGAGCAGCTTCACCGGTTGGTATAGGCATTCAGTTTTCTTTATATTGATCTTTAGACTGAATTGAGCAGCAGCTTTGGCCAAACTATCCACAAGTATCTGCATATCTTCTGCCGAGTGAGCCACCAAGGCACTGTCATCTGCAAACAGCATCTCTCTAACAATGTATTTGGTGGTGCGTGTCTTGGATTTGAACTGGGAGACTTGGAAGAGGTTTGCATCATGTCTTGTCTGGATGTAGACTCCTTCAACACCTCTCTAAAAGCAACTTCTAGCATAGCACTGAGGTACAGGGAGAACAATGAAGGAGCCAGCACACAGCCCTGCTTTACACCATTCGTTACTGGAAACTCATCAGAAGTTGACTGTCCTTCCATCGTGCAGAGACCTGATCAGGTTCACAACCTTTTCAGTACATCCAAACTTCTTTAGCACTATCCAGAGTCAGTCTCTTGATACCGTATCAAATGCCTTTGTAAAATCGATGAATACGGCA